>JAZHYW010009615.1:0-33734 GCA_037355805.1 Ixodes ricinus
TTTCAGCGGCCGTTGGCCGCGGTAACAGGAACTCGGACGCTGTTGCCCAGGATTACCAAGTCGTTCTGCCGCCACTTCCAACAGGTACTACTGTTTTGAATACAGTGTTTTTGCATGCCGACGTGAGTGCAAGGCCCTACCGTCTGGAGCATTTTCGCGAGGCCCTTGTCGGCGTGGCACTGTTCGCCGAGGTGGTCGCCTTAGGGGCGTACCAATACAATCACGTGTGGGCGGTTACCCTCAAGAGTGCCGAAGGAAAAAGAAGCTGCTCGCCGCCGGCGAGCTGGCCGTCAAGGGAGCCGGTGCATCGTGGTCGACCCGAGCAACCAGGACACACGCCTGAAGTTACACTGGCTGCTGCACCACGTTCCCGACGACGAAGTGCGAGTGGCCCTGGCACCCTACGGCAAGGTTACGGAAGTCGTCAGGGACCTGTGGCGGGCCGCGGGCGTGTGCTCAACAACGCGCTCGGTGTCACTCAGGCTCAAGGCTGGAGTCACGGTGGATGCCCTCCCACATCAACTGCGTGTCGCCGGCGACCTGGCCCTGGTGGTTGTCCCAGGCAGGGCACCGCTCTGCCTTCGGTGCCGGGGAAAGGGCACATACGGCGGGAGTGTCGTGTGCCGCGCTGTGTGCTCTGTCGACGCTTCGGTCACGACGAGAGCCAGTGCGTTAGGACCTACGCGTCCGTCACGGGGCCCTTAGGAAACGAGGACGAGGCTGAACATCTCATGGACGTGGCCGAGTCCGAGGAAGCTGCCTGCGACGAAGCTGGCGGGCCACTTCCAGGGGCAACGCCCCCTGACCGCACCGCTGGTGATAAGAAAGACGCTGAGAGTGGCAGGGAGCAGCGCCTGCAACCTGTAGAGCGAGTAATGAGCGACGCCCCTTCGGCGGAAGGCACCAAGACCGCAAGTTCGGTTCCTGCGACGACGTCCTGCAAAAAGCCGGAAGCCATGAGTGTCGAGGTGGCAGCTAGCTCCAGCAGCGCTGTCGCCAAGCGAGCTCGTGAAGAAGGCGTCGACGAAAGACCCAACTCCGGTGAGGCCCTCCCCGATGAGCCGCCCCCAAAGCGGCTCCAGTGCGCCGGGCAAGCGTCAAGCCGAAGCCCAACATTCCGCCGGAGAGACGTCCGTCGGTGACATCGCCCCCATAGCAGCGAGGGTCCGCGCTCAGCTAGGCACCGGTTATCGAACTGGAGACCGGCGGGACTCTGAGAGGACGGCGGCTTCGCGTCTTCACGTCGAGGCCCGTAGTGAGGCGTTCGGCAATCCCGTTGGTGGGTGCACCGGGCGACGCAACAAGACTGTGAGTCTATCGCCGTTCTTAGCGACCCGGTGTAAGCACCATGCGACCCGTTTGCTCTAACTCTTAAATGGCAGTGAACCTTGCGGTAGCTCTCCGCGTCGCGACGTTGAACGTGCGGGGCCTGGGAGCAAGGCGACGACAGTACCAGCTCAGCCGCCTTTTTCTAGAGCACGATCTGGACATAGTCGCCGTCCAAGAAACGAAGGTTGAAAGTGTGGAGCAAACGGACCGCATGGTGCAGCCTTTCAGAGCTCGATACAATGTCTGCGTGTGTCACTCTGTTGGAACGTCGGGAGGTTGTGCTCTGTTTCTGCGCAATTCGTTGGGTATTGTTGAAGAGACAGTTACAGTATGCGAAACAGGCCGTTTAATTGTTTGTGACTTTTCGTTTTCTGGATCGCAGTGGCGGGCAATATGTGTTTACGCGCCAAATCGTGAATATGATCGGAAAGCTTTTTTTGAACGCGTTGAATATTACATAAAATGCGAAAGACTTGTCATTTTGTTGGGCGACTTTAACTGTGTGTGCGCAGCAGAAGACAGAGTGCGCAGGCAGCCTGTTCGGGATCAGAGTGCTCTATTTCTGAACCTGGTAGTGCAAGAGAGTAATTTAGAGGATATTGGCTGTGTTTTGTCCCATACTAATTCTCCCCAGTTTACGCACTTTCAACGTGAGAGCCACGCTCGTTTAGATAGGGCGTACGTCTCTGCGTGTCTTGTTCCACTGTGTGAAAACTATGAAGTTAAGAACGTATCTTTTAGCGACCATAGTTTAGTCTTGTTTTCAATTGGGGGAAAAGAAGTAAAATCACGGTTTAACTGGGATCTTTGGAAATTTAATGATAAGCTTCTGAATGATGAAACTTTTACGAATGATGTGAAAGAACGCATTGGAAAAATGCTGGCGTCTGAGTCGCGAAGCTTTGCTGAACTTTGGGAGCAGTTCAAGAATGAAGTTAAAATAAGAGCGATCGAAAGATCATGTATTTTACGCCGGCAGGAAAAACAGAAAGAAAAAGCGTTGCAGTGTCAGCTAGATTTCGTGTTAAGCATGGAGAGCGCGCAACCCGGAAAGTTTACAAAAGAAATTAAAGAAGTTAAAAGCAAACTGGAACTTATTGATGTAGAAAAATACAAAGGATCTGTGATAAGAGCCCGCGCCGAGCGTCTGTGGTTGGGTGAGACGCCGACCAAGCGCTCGCTGAGCGATGAAAAGAGATACGCGACACAAAATAACATAAAAGAAATACAGTACGGCGCCTCGATAACCAGCGAAAAAGAATTAATTGAACGCGCATTCGTGGAACATTATCAAGGTCTTTTGGGGCATAGTAAGCGTGTAGAAGAGGGATTCGATCGCGAGTTTCTGCCACTCATGCCAAAGTTAGATGACGAAGTTAAAACGAGTCTCGAGGCGCCAATTAGTCTGCGAGAAATTGAACGGGCAATCGATGAACTAACTCCCGGAAAGTCGCCTGGGCCCGACGGTTTAGGCGCTGCTTTTTACAAAGCATTCAAAGGCGATGTAGCTGTGGCTTTGCACCGAGTTGTAATGGAGGCGTATGACAAAAAAGCAATGCCACCGTCTTTCCGCAAAACTCATATCATCTTAATACCTAAGTGTGCCGACCCCGTGAAGCTTTTATCGGTAAAGTCCTACCGCCCTATAAGTCTGACCAACGTAGATTATAAAGTGTTCATGAAGGTTTTAGCGAGAAGGTTGCAAGGAGTTATAACATCAATTGTTGGGCCTCATCAAACATGTGGTATTAAGGGACGAACGATTTTCACCAATATCCATGTTGCGAGAAGTATTTTAGAGTGTTGCGACGCATTTGAAGGGCGAGTAGCCATGTTGCAACTCGACCTGGAAAAGGCTTTCGATCGCGTTGCGCATGATGTTCTTTTCCGCATTTTAGAACACGTCAATGTTGGCTCGGTAATTCTAGAGGGAGTTAAGATGTCTTACACGGACTGTTTTTCGAGCATTATTATTAATAGGGAAGTTAGTAAAAGTTTTCAAGTTCAGTCGTCGGTCAGACAGGGGTGCCCGTTATCACCCCTGTTGTTTGCTGTTTACCTCGAACCGTTTTGTTTAAAGCTTTTGTACAATGAACGAATAAGGGGCTATCGGTTGATGTCGAGTGAAGTTAAGGTTCTTGCCTACGCGGATGATATAGCTGTTTTCTGTGAGGATACAGAAAGCATTAGAGAGGTCGTGAGGGTGGCTATTTCATTTTGTAAGTTGTCAGGTAGTGTTGTCAATTGGGGTAAATGCGTGGGATTTTGGCATGGCAGCTGGGAAAGTGCACCTCGCGTTTTCGAAAATATTCAATGGACCCGTTCACCGGCAAAGTACCTCGGGGTGCCACTCGAGCATTATCGTGACACAACGGAGTATTGGAAAGACGAAATCGAAGAGGCCCGAGCGAAAACACTGAAATGGGGGTCATGATCTGTCAATGTTTGCTCGTGCGACAGTGTGTAACCTTTTTGTTGTGGCCAAAGTCTGGTATGTGCTGCAAGCGCTTTTGATGGCGAGGGCCAGCGTTCAAAAATTGCACAGAGTCTTTGCAGTTTTCGTTTGGGGATCAGGATGGGAACGCACTAGTCGTACCAACCTGTTTCGCTCTGTGCAAAGCGGCGGGTTGGGATTAGCCCATCTGTTTCTTCGGCAGGTTGTGTCCCGATTTATTTTCTTGCGTGATCAGAAGGATTTATTTTTGCGGACTGTATTGCAAGTTCGCCTCTGTCATGCACTGCCCGATTTTGTTGTCTCGTCTAGTAAGGTCGATTGTCCTGGGGTGCGTGGTTTTCTGCACGAAGTTGTCCGAGCCTTCCAGTTTCTGAAGGTGCGTTTTTCAATAGAATATCTGAGTGATGTATCGCGAAAGCGTTTGTACAGAGACTTGGTAGACGTGGTGTTGCCAGAGCCCCTGTATCGATCTTCTTTTGGCGCTGGCCCTGGCAAAGATGTTCTCAAAAGAGTGAAAAAAATGCCTGTTAGGTCATCTGTAAAAACGTTCTTTTTTCAACTGCATAGTGGCACACTCCCTGTTAAACCGTGGCTTGAGGAAAAAGGAATATTTGTTCCTTGGTCAGTTAACTGTCTGTTATGTAGAAAACCAGAAACTATAAACCACATCTTCTTGGACTGCTGGGATGCAGTATTCCAATGGGACATTTTACAACGAACTCTGAAAAAGGATCTGCCAATAACAGAGTATGGCATTCGTTTCCTCTCCATTGGCAGTGAAGGGGGCGTGCCCTATGACATGTTCATGCTATTGAGCCTGCACAGTATGTGGCGAACAAGAATGGCCGTGCGACACGCTGACGCAGATGCACGTCCCGTGAGGGAATATTTTATTGAGAGTGTGGCGTACATCAGGGAAGTGTACAAAGCCCAAAATGAGCAGCCTGAATGGCTGCCTGTGATGGATGCACTGGTCGCCCTGAAGGAATTTTAAACCATTTGCGCCGGCCTGGGACAGGCGGGCGTTTTTTAACATTCATGTTCTGTGTGATGCATGTATTCGTTTGTGATGCCAAACAGGCAATAAAGAAAAAAAAAAGCCTTCATAGCTCTGTGGTTAGCGCGTCTGCCTGCTGATCAAAGGGTCAACGGTTCGAATTCCAGCCGGCGCCGGTCTTTTTTATTTATTTATCGACCCGCGGCGTAAGAGGTTAGATAGCCAGATAGATAGATACATAGATAGACGAAAAGTGCGTGAAGTATCCAAAGAATGCTATTCGCATTAAAAGTTGAAGGCCCTATTCCCTAAAGCGACAAGGTACGCAGAACATCCTTTTTCAACACTAATTTGGCTTACAAGACTAATTGAGGTTACAGATTGAAGTGCAAGATACCCTTTTTCCTGAGTTAACACGAAACCCATTACAGTCGAACCCCGCTTCAACGAACGCCGCTTCAATGAAATTTCCGGTTCACAAATATTTTACGGTTCCCCGTCAACGGTCCATAGGAGTCAATGCATAAGAATTCTCACTACAGCGAACACCGTTTCTTGTGCTGTTCCGCTTGAACGAAATTTTACAGAGCAATTCGAAGTTCGAAAGTTTAATTTTCCATACGGAAAACAAACTTTCGAGCACTGGTGCATTTTGGCACATAAAATACGTCTACTATAAAATTTAAATTGCGTGTTGAACCACCAGAAACTGCCATTAATAACCGGTACCCGAGCGCAACGTTGACCGGACGTGCAGGCCGCCATTACTTGATGGCAACGGCGATGAGGCTGGCCTTCCTACGCTGTTGCACCGATGTTGCTCTATACTCCATTTCACCTTATGTTGTACCGCAGCGAAGGCTAGAGGCGTGAGCTCATAGCGTTGGGAGCTGCTCTTAACGCACGAGAGCTTGTGCCGCCGAGATGTGCCCTAAAGCAAGGTCCTCGCGCTTGTAGCCTTTCCTGCGGTACATCATAAGGTGAAACAGAGTATAGCTCTTGGCTTGATAACGCTCTGCTGCAGACTATCCAATACCAAAGCTCGGTCTTTTCTTTTTTCTTCTTTTTTTGTTGGTTGTCGTTTTATCAGTTCGGTACGATGACAACGACGGTACGCGTGCTTTTTGCGCATGGCACGATGGCACCGCCAAGCAAAACGCGAAAGTTTTTATCCTTACAAGATAAAGCTTGCATGCTGGCCGAAGTTGCAAGTGGACAGAAGAAAGCTGTCATCGCCAAAAAGTTCGGAATTTCTCAGAGTTCGTTGTCGACGATCCTAAAGTCGAAAGATGCAATCAAAAAGGCTCTTGCAACGGGGACATTGGCCAAGCGAAAGAAATTGACACCGTCGGCGCACGAAGAGACTCGACAAGGCTGTGTACACATGGTTTGTGGAGACGAAGGCAAAGAAGATACCCATCAGCGGAAGCGTCGTGCTGCAGGCCTTAAATTTCGCTTGCCTGCTGGGAATCGACAATTTCAAAGGCTAGCACCGGCTGGCTCAACAGGTTCAAGGCCCGCCATGACATTGTCGGCAAGACGCTTAGTAGCGAGTCGGCATCGGCAGACACAGGCAGTGCTTCCGCTTGGATGTCAACAAACGTTTCTGCGTTGTTGAATGACTACGAGATGTCTGACATTTACAACGCCGACGAGACAGGACTTTTCTATGAGATGCTGCCGTCGAAAACTGTGGAAATGAAAGGTCAGCACTGCCACGGTGGAAAACACAGTAAAAAGCGCGTGACCATACTGCTGTGCACCAACGCAGACGGGTCCGACAAGCGTCCACCGCTGGTTATCGGCAAGAGTGCAAGGACCCGTTGTTTTAAAGGGAGCAGGAGCCTTCCCGTCAAGTATGTGGCCAACAGCCGGTCTTGGATGACGCGGGCCATTTTTTCGGAATGGGTCGAAAGGTTCGACTGCGACATGAGGAGGCAGGGCCGGCGGGTTTGCTTGTTGCTGGGCAATTGCTTTGCTCATCGAATTCCGGATGCTAAGCTCACAAATGTGGAGCTTAAGTACTTTCCGCCTAACTGCACTTCAATAATCCAGCCCCTTGACCAAGGTGTCATTAGAAGCCTCAAGTGCGCCTACCGCCAGCAAGTGATGCAGCGTCTTCTACTAAACGTGCCCGCAGGTCGAGACACCAAGTTGGATCTCTACATCGCGCTGCAGATGATGGCTGCTGCATGGACTGCAACCAAACGTTCAGTCATCTCCAACTGTTTCACGCATGCGGGCTTCAAGCTCGGAGACCCAGACGCCGACTCCGCCGACGGAGACCCAGACGCCGACTCCGCTGAGGATAACGAGACAGTGCGTCCACCAGGAGAGGCCGTTACTTCTTGGGCTGCGCTTCAGGATGCCGGAACTGCGCCGTCCGGTGTCGCGCCGAAAGATTTCATCGACGCTGACATGGATGTTGTCGCTCATGAAGAAGTGAGTGACCAGGACATTATACGAAGTGTCCACGACAAGACGCAGTTCGATGAAGACGACGTACCGGACCTGCAGCCTCCGCCGTCCATGGCGCCCGTACTGGATGCGTTCGACGTTCTCAGAAACTACGTGGCTGCGCTTGATGGCGACCTCGCCATGAACCTACTCACCGAATGCGAAAACCGCGTCACGGAGCTCCTAACAAGGAAAAGGAAGCAGGCGTCATCATGGTCGGATTGTTAACATTTCATCCAAGGTAGCTGCTCATCAAGCACATCGTTAGCCCTACAATGCGACAGTGTGGGCCTTGATATTAACATTTTTACCCCATTACAGCGTGTTCAGTTGCCAGCTGTCAGAAACCTACTTTTGTAGGATTATTCATATTTACTCAATGGACTTTCCATGCATTCTTTCATTTCACACAGGTGAAAGGTGGGCTTTGTGCAGCTTGTATGCCTATATGTGAACATCTCGCACGGTAGTCACCAGAAGATTTTGTACCAGCGAAACTGGTAGACAGTAGGGAAAAGCTTGACAGATGTCGATCAGTGGACAAAGTGCTTTTTCACGGCACTTGCGATTGAATATTCCCTTCGGTGTGACAGGTCACGCGTGCTATCTTGTTCGGAAAACAACCTCAGAAGTTACGCTAACGTTTATACAAATATGGCTGGCAGTAGTATTGGCAGAGAAACATGCAACAATGTTGTAAGGGATGAATATCTGGTACCAGTTGTGCTGATTTTGTTTTAAGTTAAGTAAGACGACTTTTTAGCAATAGAAACATTTTACTACTTGCTATTCTACTTTACTTTCCTTCCATATTCCACAAGCCAAAATTGCAAGTTATCTCGGTCATAAATGCACAAGCTGGTACAATATCACTTGCAAAGTAATTATCGCGCCTCAGTCTGCTTTACTTTTGCGCAAACAACCGGCAAAAAGGCATTGTATCGAAAACAGTGGAATAAATGCAGAGCAATGCGACCAAGCAAATAGGCCTTACTTTGCGTCTGCTGTGTTTCTTCCCTCTTCGCTCAATCTCTTTTGTGTTATGCTTCTCCGAAGTATCTACTGGACTGAGGGATGTGTGCTTCTCAGTCCAGTACAAACAATTACAAACACCTTGTAGAACATAGCAGCTGAAGGTTATCGTCCTTCAGCAGGCCGACCCCAAAGAACTCTGGAAGGTTTCCTTCCCTTACCTGAAAAGCCTTCCAAGGAGAGCTCCTCATCAGCCCGTTGCACCACCATGGGCTCCAGGATGTCGGCCACACTAAAGACTGCTTGGCCAGCAAGCCTGCCGTCGCTGTCGCCGCCGTTGACCAGCCGCCTGGCCATGTGTGGGGCTGCAGCCCCCACAAGCACGGAAAGCTGGCTCAAGCCAGCTCCTGGTGGTCCTCCTCCTAAACAGGTGTAATACCATACACACCACTTTGTAGGCAGGTTCCACAGACTTTGGGAAAACAGCAAATATTACAGTAAAGAGTAAAAGTGCAACATACAGTCACACAAATATAACTTGGGAAAGGGATGCTCACCACAGACAACACCTGGCCCTAGTTTGCGTGCTGCACAATACACCGTTATCATAACAATAGGTCTGTTCGATTCGCCTGAACTGGCTGAACTAGTTCGCGCAGTGCAGGAACTGGTGCATTCGATTCAACCGGAAGTTGCATGGCCCCTGCATGGCCGCGTTTGATTCATCCCAGTGCTGCACGAGTTATCGTCAGCTTGCCTTGCTGCATACCCGACCCGGAGGAATAACACGGAGCCAACGGTTTGAACAACAAGAAACTACCTTTAATGGACATGGACGAGACGATGAAGAATACTACCAGAAAACCAACGAGCACCGGCAGCGCTTGAGTTTCGCCAGCGACTGTCTGCACGCCACCTGTGATCCGCCTTATCTAGGCGGCGCGCGCCATGTGCGCGTGGCTGGCTAGATAGCGGCGGTCCATTGTGGCCATCCGCTGCATTGCCGATAGGGTCCGCGGGGCCGTCCTGTAGAGGGTACCATGAGTCCTAGCAGATAAAGAAATCACTGATGCCGCTTCTTTCCATTACACAGAGTCTGCAGCCTCACGGCTCCTCCAGCTGTCATCGCTGTACCAGAAGCTACCTGCAAATGGGTTTCGCATTCCCGGAGGCTTATCTTGTTTGCTTCGCAGATTTCGAAAACGGAATCCCCTATAAGCAAGATAGCCATAGAGTAACACAGTAAACGAAAAGAGTGGCCACTCGAGCCGATTCGCGGCCCAGGAGCTAGGGACTACGACGACCGTTCAGTGGCACTGCAGTCACACACATAATTTAGACATTTATTATATTTTCACCTTTGATAAATAACTCTACTCTATAACCTAACATTTAAAAATTAATAGCAGCTCCAAATACTTTTAAAAACAGTTTGAACAGCTGCGGCTTTGGCTGCGGCTCAGTGGATGGCTTTGGGGCCGTCGGCTCGGCGGACGGCAGCTTTCCGGTCACGCCGCACGAAAGGTCGGTTGGGCTGCGCCTGGATAACTCGTGCGGGCTTCTCGTCATTCTTCCGTTGTTAGAAAGGTGAGTCGTTTTACTGACACCGTATTTTGCTTGCTTTTGGCTATAGTTGGACGCACGGGCTAAAGCGCGAGCTAATTGCTCAGGATAAAGCCTCGCCAGTTGCACGTGCGCGTTGCGCTCGTGCGCTCGTGCAGCGAGAGCGCCAGTCAAGGCACTCAAGGCATACTCAATTTCATACCTCATGTGCATCGCTGTCAATGCTGGTAACGCGAGCGCGTGGCTTTCGCGCCAGCAGCTTTGACAGCGTTGTACCTGGCGCCAGGTATGAAGCAAGGTTGGTAGCCTTCATGCGCGCTTTGCTTGGGGCGAGGCCATGCTAAGCAAAGCGCGCTCACGAGGAAAATACAAAGAAATGGGGGTGACAATACCGTGAAGGCGGTGACAATACCGTGAAGGCTTTTCTTTATCACCACTCTTTATTGTCACTTCAACAATTTTGGTTTTAAAATTGCTATGAAATGAAGGCACTAAATTCGCGTAATCTCAAATTGACTTGTGCTATTTTCGTTTCCCAGCTGATGCCGCCAGGATGTTTGGCTACGGCAGCTACTGTTGCGTAGCCTGGTGCGGCAACAATGGGAGAACGCGCAAGAAGCCAGGAACAAAGTTCTTCCGAGTTCCACGAGACGAAAGGTTGTCCTTTGTTTTAACAACGTACTGGATGCATAGTTCTAATGAAAATCGGAAACAAAGCTGAATGTTTAATCAAAACTCATTTCAAATCTTAAATGTGCTTTACCTCTGTTTGTACTAAATTTAGTTTTAAAACATTGCATTCCTTGATAACCAGATTGTGGTGGACTTGCTTCCCAGCTTTAGAAGGCAGACTGAATTACAACTTCGTTGCTACGTGGTGAATTAACATGACATGCAAGGGAAGCACAACTCTGTGTCTTTTTTTTATTAAGACTGCAAGATTTTTAATGTTTCTATAAATGAGCAAGGCAGTTTCTAAAACTAGCTGATGCCCATTGTCAGCACTAGTATAAAACTACCGAACTCCTAAAAAAGTTACACTTCTTTTTATAGCATTGCACACCTTTTAACCAGTCTGTAAAATAGTGTATGTGTGCAGTCAATAAATAACTACAACATTCTGAAGCACTATTAGTTTGCGTATTGCCGCGCGCGCAGCTTGCGAAGTAGGCAGCGCGAGCGTGGCCTAATGGTTATAGCGCCTGCCTCCTACGCGAAAAGCCGGGGTTCGATTCCTGGCGGCGGGGACGCATTTTTGTTGACATCTAATGTAATGTTCTGAGTAAATTCGAGAACTCTGTTGCGTGTTCGAGGATAGAATGTTCTATGCGCGAACACGCAACAGAGTTCTGCCGCGGGCGCAGCTTGCGAAGTAGGCAGCGCGCGCGTGGCCTAATGGTTATAGCGCCTGCCTCCTACGCGAAAAGCCAGGGTTCGATTCCTGGCGGCGGGGACGCATTTTTGTTGACATCTAATGTAATGTTCTGGTAAATTCGAGAACTCTGTTGCGTGTTCGAGGATAGAATGTTCTATGCGCGAACCTTCTACGCCGATTGTTCGAGAAGCCCACGCGTGTACAAAAGGGCTCCGCATGGCGAGCCGAGTCAGTTTCGCCTCAGCGTTCGATCCTGCTGCTTCGCCGCTTTCGACGCCCGCGACGCTCTGTTGTTATCTTTCTTTTTCCTTTTATTTTTGGGCACAAGTTCGCCCCATTAAACGTTTCAGTTTTCTCAGTTATTCCTTTGTTTTGTCACTTCGTTATTCGTGACATTTTGGTGGAGGTGCGGGGTACCGCATGCCCCTGCCGCGTACCCCTCCGAGGGCCCGCAGTGCAAGTCCGACGCCAAGCCCACGAAGAACCAACGAAGGCACTACCGAGATCCGGCTCAGTCGTCGCACCCAAGGCCTACACCCGGAATTCGGACTTCTGCCGCCCAGGACCAAGCAGCCAACGACGCCGACGATGGCCGACCAGTCGCCGACCCCCGCCGCTCCTGCCGTCGTCTACCTGCCCGCCGCTACCCGTACGCCGACTCCCTTCCACGGCGAGATCCACGAGGACGTCGAAGACTGGATTGACCAGTATGAACGCGTTGCCCGCCACAATTGCTGGACCGACGAGCAGCGCCTGCACAACGTCTATTTTTCGCTTGAGGGTACCGCCAAGCACTGGTACGAGAACCACGAGTCCTCTTTGACGTCGTGGGAAATTTTCAAGACCAATCTCAAGGCTACGTTCATCAACCACCACCGCCGAGAGAGAGCCGAGGATTTACTGCGAATCAGAACCCAGGGCCCCAACGAGAGCGTCACCGGCTTCGTAGAGGACGTTCTGCGCCTGAGTGCCCGCGCCGACCCTCGGGCTACCGAAGAGAAGAAGCTTCGAATTCTCATGCGCGGGGTGAGAGACGACATTTTCGGAGGCCTCGTCCGCAACCCGCCGGCAACCGTCGACGCCTTCGTCACCGAGGCAACAAACATCGAGCGCGCCCTCCAAGCGCGCGCTTCCCACTACCAGCGGCAGCCAAGCGTCCCTGCAACCGCTCTGCTTAGCGGCGAAAACTCTCCTGGTACGGACATCCGCGAAATCATTCGGGAGGTTGTCCGGGAGGAAATCCGCCGGTTGCTGCCAGCCGCAAGCCGACCAGCGACGCTCTCCATCGCCGAGGTTGTGCGGGAAGAAGTTCAGAGAGCCACCCAACCAGAGGCTCCCGTCGCCGAGGCAGCCACCGGGGAGCCCACGTTGACTTACGCCGCAGTGGCCCGACGGCCACCGCCTCCTCCTCGCACCTATGTCGCGCCGCCCCGACGACAGTCTCCTGCGCCGCAGCACGACCGCCGCCGCGACGACCAGGTCCAGTACGCCTGCCCGGAGCCTCGCGCACCCCGCAAGACCGACGTGTGGCGAACGCCCGACCGACGCCCACTGTGCTTCCATTGCGGGAAGCGGACCACATCTACCGCCGATGCCCATACCGACGACTCGGGCTACGCGGGTTCCACCCGAACGACCCGCGCCCCCGTCATGGTGAACGCCCCACTGAGATCGACGAGTACCTGCGACGGCCCCAGTCCCCCGAGCCTGCGTCCCGCCGAGAGTTCCGGTCGCCGTCGCCGCGACGTCCAGCTTCGCCAATGCACCGACCCCGACGTGAAAGCCTGTCGCCCCTCACTCCTCGCCGGGGAAACTAGGCGCGGCAACCCCTGGAGGTGGAGTTGCCGAAGACGACCGACGTAAAGAGCCTCCAAGAACGACGGAGCGCTCCCACTCTCCCGACACTACGCATCACAACGACGACCCTGCATCGGTGTCCAACAACCTGAACGTTGTTATCGACGGTCTCGACGCATCAGCACTCGTGGACACCGGAGCAGACTACTCAGTCTTGAGTGGGAGGCTCTCCCGCCGCCTTCGAAAAGTCATGACGCCGTGGGATGGACCCCAAATACGAACCGCAGGAGGACATCTCATCACGCCCGTCGGCAGATGCACTGCTCGCGTCGAGATTCACGGCGAGACGTGTCCGGTAAAGTTCGTCGTTCTACAAGACTGTTCCAGAGATGTCATTCTTGGCATGGACTTTCTGTGTGAATACGGCGCCGTCATCGACCTGGGTGAGAACAGACTGACGCTGCGGAAGCCTGTTCCGCCTTCAGAGAAACCCCAAACAGCGTCAGCCGCCGTCCGAGTCGCCACCGACCACGTGAACCTGCCGCCGCGATCAAGTGTTGTCGTACCCGTCGTGGCCGATACAGCTTCCTGCGGCGAAGTTGTCCTGGAAGGCAACCTTCAATTGCTCCTGGCAAGGGGAATAGGCGTCGCAAGAGGAGTAGCTGAACTTCAGGATGGGCGGACTGTGGTCCTCGTGACGAACTTTCGAAATGAAACGCAACACCTCACGAAAGGTGCAGCCGTGGGCCACGTCGAGGAACTTCGAAACGCCGCCGAAATTGCCACGATTACTGACGAAACCTCACCACCTCAGCAAGACAGTACGTCGCCAGCGCAGCTCGACGTTGACCCTAAGCTCCCGGGCCCGGAACGACGGCAGCTGCTTAACCTCCTCGCCGAATACCGCGACTGCTTTGCGACGTCGTCGAAGGTACGTCAAACCGCCGTTGCGAAGCACCGCATCGTTACCGAGGACGACGCGCGCCCTGTGCATCGATCGCCGTACAGAGTCTCCGTTAAAGAAAGGGAGGTAATTCAGGAGCAAGTTCAAGAGATGCTGAGAGACGACATAATCCAACCTTCGAATAGTCCGTGGGCCTCTCCAGTCGTGCTGGTTAAGAAGAAGGACGGAACGCTTAGGTTCTGCGTGGACTACCGGCAGCTGAACGCGGTGACGAAGAAAGACGTCTACCCGCTCCCCGCATCGACGACACTCTAGACCGGTTGCGCCACTCTCGATATTTCTCATCGATGGACCTGAAGAGCGGCTACTGGCAGATCGAAGTCGACGAACGGGATCGAGAAAAGACAGCCTTCGTCACGCCGGACGGACTGTACGAGTTCAAAGTGATGCCCTTCGGACTATGCACGGCGCCAGCAACGTTCCAGCGTGTCATGGACACCGTACTGGCAGGGCTGAAGTGGCAGAGCTGTCTCGTCTACCTTGACGACGTCGTAGTGTTTTCAACTGACTTCGACGAGCACTTGCGACGACTCCGAGCTGTTCTCCAAGCCATACAGACCGCCGGGCTCACCCTCAAGGCGTCGAAGTGCCGGTTCGCCTATGACGAACTGAAGTTTCTAGGCCACGTGGTTAATAACGAAGGCGTCCGCCCAGACCCTGAGAAGACTCGCGCCGTCGCGGCATTCCCAGCGCCGAAAGACAAGAAGGCCGTGCGAAGATTCCTCGGACTTTGTGCCTACTATCGACGCTTCGTTCGGGATTTCGCAAAGATTTCCGCACCGCTCACAAACCTCACGAAGGACGCCGAGAAGTTCGAATGGGCCGAGGAGCAGCAGCAGGCATTCGACGAATTGAAGCGAAGACTCCAGACTCCTCCTGTCCTTGGACACTTCGATCAGGATGCGGAAACCGAGATTCACACGGACGCTAGTAATGCAGGACTTGGAGCGGTACTGGTTCAAGTACAAGAAGGAACCGAGCGAGTCATCGCCTACGCAAGTCGGACATTGTCCAAGGCGGAGAGAAATTACTCTACGACTGAAAAAGAATGCCTTGCGGTCGTCTGGGCAATCACGAAATTTCGTCCGTACTTATACGGGAGCCCGTTCCGTGTAGTCACGGACCACCACTCGCTCTGCTGGCTTGCGAACCTCAAGGACCCGTCAGGACGCCTCGCTCGATGGAGCCTCCGACTGCAAGAGTTCAACATGACCGTGGTCTACAAATCAGGCCGCAAGCACAGTGACGCCGACTGCCTGTCCAGAGCTCCCGTCGAAACACCTTCCGGCAGCAGCGACGACGATGACGACGAGTGTTTCCTGGGTGCAGTGAACACCGACGACATGGCCCGACGTCAACGAGGCGATCCTGAGCTGCGCGCACTAATAGAGCACCTGGAAGGGCGCGGAAGTGCCATACCACGTGTTTTTTCACGCGCCCTGCCGACCTTTGCCATTCGACAAGGTGTACTCTACAAAGAAAACTTCGGGAACAATAACTCGCCGTGGCTGCTGGTAATCCCGACCGACCTTCGGGAGGAGATCTTTCAAGCCTGCCACGACGACCCGACGTCTGGACACCTTGGTTACAACCGGACACTGGCCCGTATCCGTGAAAAGTATTACTGGCCCAAGCTCCCGAAAACCGTCCACCTATACACACGATCATGCCATGAATGCCAGCGACGCAAGAAACCTCCGACGAGGCCGGCCGGACTCCTGCAGCCAATTCCTCCGCCAACAGCACCTTTCCAGCAGATCGGAATGGATCTACTTGGCCCATTTCCGCCGTCGACGTCGGGAAATCGCTGGATCATCGTCGCCACAGATTATCTCACGCGGTACGCCGAAACGAAAGCACTTCCTTCCGGGACTGCTGTGGAAGTGGCCAAGTTTTTCATTGAATCCATCGTCCTCCGGCACGGCGCTCCCGAAGTCCTGATCTCAGACCGTGGATCCTCGTTCATGGCCCAGCTGACACAGGAAGTCCTTCGTCTCAGCCACACCAGCCATCGTCGCACCACGGCGTACCACCCGCAGACCAACGGGCTGACGGAAAGACTCAACAAGACCATCGCCGACATGATCTCCATGTACGTCGACGTCGAGCACAAGACATGGGACGAGGTGTTGCCGTACGTCACTTTTGCCTACAACACGGCCGTGCAAGAGACCACCGGGGTTACACCCTTTCAACTGGTTCATGGTCGCAAAGTGACGACAATGCTGGACGCAATGTTACCCCACGAACCGGCTGTCGACGGAAGCGACGACGCCCAGGTGGTTACCCAACGGGCAGAAGAAGTCCGTCAGCTCGCCAGACTCCGGATTCAAGCCCAACAACGTATCGACACTGGCCGCTACAACCTTCGTCGTCGGGACGTCCACTTCCAGCCCGGAGACAGGGTATGGGTGTGGACACCGATCCGCCGCCGTGGTCTCAGCGAAAAACTGTTGAAGCGCTACTTCGGACCCTACAGAGTGCTTCGTCGACTCGGGGATCTGAACTACGAGGTGATGCCCGACGGAACACGGACTTCATCACGCCGCCCACCACGACCAGAAGTCGTCCACGTCGTGCGCATGAAGCCGTATTACGCTCGATAGGACTGTGGACCTTATGTGTTCCAAATGACGCTTTAGCTTACCATTCTTTTTGTTTGCTTTGTTTTGTTTTGTGCTGCATCGAGGCGATGCACTTTTTAAAGGGGGAGTAATGCCGCGCGCGCAGCTTGCGAAGTAGGCAGCGCGCGCGTGGCCTAATGGTTATAGCGCCTGCCTCCTACGCGAAAAGCCAGGGTTCGATTCCTGGCGGCGGGGACGCATTTTTGTTGACATCTAATGTAATGTTCTGGTAAATTCGAGAACTCTGTTGCGTGTTCGAGGATAGAATGTTCTATGCGCGAACCTTCTACGCCGATTGTTCGAGAAGCCCACGCGTGTACAAAAGGGGCTCCGCCTGGCGACGCCGCAGTCAGTTTCGCCTCAGCGTTCGATCCTGCTCTTCGCCGCTTTCGACGCCCGCGACGCTCTGTTGTTATCTTTCTTTTCTCCTTTATTTTTGGGCACAAGTTCGCCCCATTAAACGTTTCAGTTTTCTCAGTTATTCCTTTGTTTTGTCACTTCGTTATTCGTGACATGGCAGTTTCTAAATCTAGCTGATGCCCATTGTCAGCACTGGTATAAAACTACCGAACTCCTAAAAAAAAGTTACACTTCTTTTTATAGCATTGCACACCTTTTAACCAGTCTGTAAAATAGTGTATGTGTGCAGTCAATAAATAACTACAACATTCTGAAGCACTATTAGTTTGCATATCACCTCCATGTGAAACCACAGTATCCAAATCATTGTGGTCAAATATTTTATTTTGAACAAAGGAACAAAATAAAAAAGAATGAACTTCACTACATCTTGCAGGTCAAAGGCGTGGCTGAAATATGCCAAAAGAGACGACCTTCTGCGAAAATCGTCCAGTGAGCTGCATGCGAAGTATTTCGTCTGCAGCAGTCACTTCACAGCGCGTGACTTCATGGACCCTGGGCGAACAAAGCTAATGAAAACCGCTGTGCCTTCAGTTCGCCCATCGACATATCCAGATACTGAGAGAGCTAAAGGTAAAGATTTATTTAACTATCCATATACGAAAATTATATTACTTGTGTAAAACTTTATTTAAACACGATACTGCTTCTACGGCTTCACAACTTAACTTCTAATAGACGAAACTCTTCCAGACTCCATGGAAGCAACAGCCCCACCGTGCGGCGCAGACCCCATGGAGGCTACAACTTCATCGCTGCAGTGCAGCCTCAAGCTTCCGGCCCAAAGAACCCTCAACCGCTGCCCATGGTGAGGAAGGACTTGTGTTGGAAACAACAGCCTGCGTCTAACAGACAAATTTTTCCAGACTCCATGGAAGCAACAGCCCCACCGTGCGGCGCAGACACCATGGAGGCTACAACTTCATCCTGCAGTGCAGCCTCAAGCTTCCGGCCCAAAGAACCCTCAACCGCTGCCCATGGTGAGGAAGGACTTGTGTTGGAAACAACAGCCTGCGTCTAACAGACAAATTTTTCCAGACTCCATGGAAGCAACAGCCCCACCGTGCGGCGCAGACACCATGGAGGCTACAACTTCATCCTGCGGTGCAGCCTCAAGCTTCCGGCCCAAAGAACCCTCAACCGCTGCCCATGGTGAGGAAGGACTTGTGTTGGAAACAACAGCCTGCGTCTAACAGACAAATTTTTCCAGACTCCATGGAAGCAACAGCCCCACCGTGCGGCGCAGACACCCATGGAGGCTACAGCTTCATCGTGCAGTGCAGCCTCCAGCTTCCGGCCCAAAGAACCCTCAACCGCTGCCCATGGTGAGGAAGGACTTGTGTTGGAAACAACAGCCTGCGTCTAACAGACAAATTTTTCCAGACTCCATGGAAGCAACAACCCCACCGTGTGGCGCAGACCCCAGGGAGGCTACAGCTTCATCGTGCAGTGCAGCCTCCAGCTTCCGGCCCAAAGACTCCTCAACCGCTGCCCATGGTGAGGAAGGACTTGTGTTGGAAACAACAGCCTGCGTCTAACAGACAAATTTTTCCAGACTCCATGGAAGCAACAGCCCCACCGTGCGGCGCAGACCCCATGGAGGCTTCAGCCCCATCGTGCAGTTCGCCCTTGGAGTTCCGACCGGTGACACCATCCACATGGTCCTCCTCTGAACCAGTTGGAGCTTGTAAGTGTCCCATTTCTTTTGTTCACATGTGTGCCCATATGCTACTACTCATACAACTAAAATTCATGCGTGTCAAGGTGGATATTAGTTTGTCTACTAATCCGGTGATGGGCTTTTCATGCAAAACCTGTAATATACCTTACGTACTGTGTTGTCAAGGCATAGGGTGGAAATTTGTAAATTTAGCCAACATGCTTCAGAAGCCCAGTTTCCCATGATTTCTAATTGCCTGTAGTTTAGGGGCATATTATCTACTTGCAGATTATGTCACTGTAAGGTAATGTTGGCTGTGCTGGTTATAAGTAGAACTGCTTACCTGCTTTAATTTCATAATTTTTTTTAGCCGTTTCAGGTACTTCTACGCCTCCTCTGCGAAGTTTTGCATCGAGACCGAAGGACATCATAAGGCGTCTCCAGGCCAAGATTTCAAAGTACCGGAAGACCATCGCAAGGCTGCGCAAGCAAGAGAAGAATATGCCTCGATCAGCTTCGGAAGCTCTCAACATCATTCGCCCTCACGTGACAGACGAGGTATTTCACCTACTGTCAAGCCACGTTAAATTAAAATCCAAGGGCAAGGGAAAACGATTCCCGTTATGGTTGAAAAAGTTTTCTCTTCATCTCAACTTCCGTGGGCCGCGGGCATACCGTTTTTTGTCTCGTTATCTCACTCTTCCTAGTCAGCGCACACTAAGAAGATGGCTGTCGGATGTCAAAATGACACCTGGAATTATACCAGGCATTATGTCATCCATTTTTACAAAAACACAATCATGGAGTAAGCGCGATCGCGTCTGCACTCTCGTCTTCGACGAGATTGTGTTAAAAAAAACTTGTCATATGACGTGTCACAAGATGTTGTTCATGGATTTACGGATGATGGCTGCGAACGAACCTCAACGATTGCCGACAGAGCCCTGGTTATCCTTCTCTCCGGAGTTTCCCGGAGATGGGTTCAACCAGTCGCCTATACGATTGGGCACACGTCTACGCCATCTACCGTAATCCGGAACCTGTTGGTCTCGCTCACTGAGCAGTTGCAAGACATTGGAATTACAGTTAAAGCTGTAATTTGTGACCAAGGGGCTTCCAATGTAAGCTTAGCAAATCAGCTTGGTGTCTCTGTGGCGCAGCCCTTTTTTTCGTAAGAAGTGAACGCGTTTACTTCATTTACGATGTTCCCCATTTAGTGAAAACAACTCGGAACAACCTGCAGGCCCACAGGCTCCATATCGAAAATGAGATTGTGGACTGGGCAGATATTGTGAAACTGTACCACTCCACACATGAGATGCGACTGCGGTTGGCGCCAAAGTTAACTGAAAGACATATCTACCAGAAACCTTTCAGTAATATGAAGGTTAAGCGGGCGACCCAGGTATTGAGTGCTTCAGTGTGCGTCGCGCTTTTAGCTCTTGTCTATGCGAAACAGCTGCCTGAAGCAGCCATGTCAACTGCTTATTTTTGTGATCGCATGGACAAGCTGTTTGATTGTTTGAATAGCTCCAGTCCAAAGAAAACGGAGCAAAAGTTGCGCTATGCTATTCGAAAAGGGCAGCCGGATTTAGTTGAATTTCTCAGAGAACAGCTTCCATGGATTGCGTGTTGGAAGTTCGAAGGCAAACGTCAGCCACACACTATCATTGGGTGGCAAATTACGATCAAAGCCGTCTTGCTGCTGTGGGAAGACGTTTGCCAGAATTACGACTTTGAGTTTCTCCTCACGCGTCGACTTCAACAAGACCCACTTGAACATATGTTCGGACTCATAAGACAAAAGCAGGGATGCAACTCGAATCCCAATGTGCCCCAGTTCATATCTGGGCTAAAACACATTGGGATTCAGAAGCTTCTCACACTGTCACCGAAGGGAAATGTCGAGGAGGAGGAGACGGACCTCCTCCAGGAGTTGTCTCCATTTTCACTTAGTAGCGAGTCACTCGTGGATGTTGTGCAACATGTCCCACAGGACGACTTTCCATCTTTGGAAAACATCACTGAGTTGGCAGCACATGAGGAATCCCATGTTATCGACAACTCTGCTACTTATTATGTTGCTGGCTTCCTTGTTAAAATGTTTACTGAGAAGGCTGCAGAAGGTTGTCGTTGTCCTGACTTGCTTAGGGATGAGCACAGTAACCTTGATGAGCCACATCAGTTTTTTATGATGCTTAAAGCATACCACGTCCCAGGCAAGCTCTTCGGCAACTTGACTGTGCCATCAAGCGCAGCTTTCACACTTGTTCAGCAGCTCGAGTCAATCTTTCTTTCTATTATCGAAAGTGTAGCGCACCTCCGAAGTGTTTGTGAGTCATTGTACATAGCTCTCTCACGTGTTGGTGAGTTTAATTTTTGCACTCCAGATTGTCGTGCGCGGTTTTTAAAAATGTTTTGCAGGGTTAGATTGTGCTGGCATGTCCGTTTTGTAAATAGAAACTTGGATAAAGTTCGCTTTCATTCTCGCGTCTCTGGTGTGCAGCTTGAAAAGTTCAGTGGGTAGTACTTCACTCTGGAGATGTTTCAGCCTTTATGTTGCATTTCATAAGATATCTGCAAGAGTAAAATTAATTTTATTGGGATTTTATTGGGCCGTGCAGACCGCACAGTAGCCATTTGTTGGGATTATTTGCAGCAAGTAGGTTGCACTCTACTGGTCTATAGTAATGACCGCTTTTTTAGATGGTCATGTCTGTTGTTTCCTATTATGGTCATGTGGAATGTGTAAGTTCCCATTTTGATCTTTGTTAATACTCTCTTAGGTCACTCATCTTGGATGCAACTTCTTTTTCTTTTGGACATTGTTTCTGCGTGACATATATGTGAATGCAGAAGGTTGAGCGTGTTGGTTATTAATTTACGATAAGAAAAGAGGGACATTTAAGACAAGCAGACAAGACAGGCCTTCGACTTTCAACAAGACGTTTAGTAAACGTTTTGTTGAAAGTCGAAAGCCTGTCTTGTCTGTTTGTCCTAAATGTCCCCTTTTCCTTATCGCAAACATGTGTGAAGCGTGAAGGAGATTGAGATCAGGGGTGTCTACCAACCTGGCAAGCCTGAAATTCTTAGGGAATTTCGGATCACCTGGAAAAGTCAGGGAATTATCAGGGAAACTGTCAAAAGGTTGGCTAAATCAGGGAAAGTGACCAGTAAAAGTGGCACGGTGGTGCGGAACGAAACCCGGCGATCAGGTGTCGCCACGGCTCTGCTGAATAACATTGCCTGAACTGTCATCCTTCGAAGGAAGGAACAGTCAGGAAATTTTATCGAAATAGTCAAGGAAAACCTAGAAATATCATGGACTTTGGAAGAAGTCATTTGGTAGACACCCTGTAAGATGTACTTAATTAGGCAGTGCAGATTGCATGCCAAGCCTTGGTGGAATCATTTGTGATGAGTGGGTCGCAGGTACAACGGGCACCAGTCTGCTTTAGCAGTCTTTTGTCAGCCATTTCATCTGTGCTTTTTATGGTAGTGGCCATGTTAAACCTTACATGTTAAATGTGACATGTTAAACGTGACATGAATGTAAACCCTTTATCAGTCCGTCGGTTGGCTTTCAGTTCTTGTTATTTTGGTCATTATTGTTACTTAAATCAGCAGGAGCAAGGTATGTTTAATTGTGCAATGCAGGCTGTGTTAGGATTATTTAATGATATGTCACAGACTAAGAAGGTTTGTACTAGTGTCAATCTCGTTTAGGCATTTACTTGTCTGTTTTTCTCATTGTGGTCATCGTGCATTTTAGAATTCTTCTGCTGAACTTTTTATTTGCGTACAAATTGCATTGGATCAACGAGCTTTGACACTGCATGGCCAGTTTTTTTTGTATTTGTTGCTGATGCTGCATATGTTATGTGTGTGTGCACGCCTTCCATGGAACTTGCTTGAGAACACAAAACAGGCTTTCAAACCAATTGCAGTTTTAACGTTGTAATTCCAGTTATTTGATAAGATTTTCATGCATGCCATAATATGCTTGTCGTTCTTTTGTAGGATGTACTGTTTGTGAATCCTTGATACACGGTGCTTGTGTTCTGTAGCTTTTGTAATTATATACGAGGCACAAACTGCCCATCATATTTTTGTTGCGAAAATAAACTCTGTTGATTACTCCCTGGTGGTGTTCTTCTGGACAGCACAAACCTACATGGGTTTCCTGGCTTGTAAAGTCAGTGTTAACTGTATATAGTATTGTCCATTAGTTTTCCGCATTAGGAATCATACATACGTGTCTATGTGCGTGTGAAGTAATTATAGCTGAAATTTGGCCTGCGGGAATAGTAGAAAAAACATGACTCGCGGCAAACCAGATGGCGCAGGCTACCCACCAATACACTACGTCAAACGAGATATCTATCCATCCGGTAAGGTTTTTATTGTGACTCCATTCATTAAGTTGGGGACTACGACGGCCGCTGGGTGCGCTCCCTACCTAGCTAAATGGGCCGCTGGGGCCTATGGAAGTGTCCGCTCTTTACCTTGTGTAGATTACTCTATGAGATAGCGGCCCCCAAATCCGGAAGTGCGACAATGGGAACATCAAGCAGTGAAATCGTCATGCGCGGTTCAATGATGTTAGGCTCGGGCTGGATTCAACATACTGATGGAATCTGTGCCGCGGCCTCGCTGCCCCCAGAAACTATATTGGCCGTCGGCGAGTGGCTGTCTGGTTTCAGCTTCGCCGGCCATAGTAGTTTCCCTGGTTGTTCTGGTTCCGGCCCTTTGCCGCCGTCTCGTGCCACCTCTTGTTTGTAGTGTCCAGAAGTCTTGGACACTGGTTTCGGTGATGGCCGGGCTGCTCGCACTCATAGCAGCAGTCCGACGACGACAGTTGCCTGCTTAGGCCACTCGCACCGAGGTGCCCGTCCGACCGCCTTCAGTGATCGGGTAAAGGACCACTATGGGAGGGCCTCCACTAGGCTTGCGAACGGCTGTCGTGGGGAGGGTTTGTTCCGTTGTGGCTGGGGTCAATGCTGCATGGCTGCGGGATTTCGACCGCAGCGTGCCAGTTTTTCCCAGCACTTGCAGGAGCAGACTGATGAAGATGGTTCGCTTGGGTGGTGATCTCCGTTGGGCCCCAGCTTTCGATAGGGCGCGGCCAACGACCTCCCACCTGTCGTGGCAACCCCCGCTCAGGACTTTCATACCCCCGCTGTGACCTCAGGGGACCCCTCGATGAAGGCAAACATCCGCTTACCCCACACGGTAGAACGCCATGCACGCCACACCAACCCTCCTGGTTGACGTGGTGAGGAAGGGAGGTCTCGTTCGGACAGTCCACTTGCGTGGAAGCCTCGGGGCCCCGCCATGCCGGTTCGAACGCGTGCATGGCTGGTGGCGGCGGCACAGTTCAGCTCAGCATGAATAGTTTCCTCGACGAGGCAGGCGCCCCGGGCTAGCTCTTCAAAAGTCTCAAAGGTGTGGCTGATGAGGTAGACGTGGTATCTTGGGTGGTACTGTCTTCTGACCTGAGCTACTCTGTCCGACTCTGGTGAATTCAGGTCCGCCCTTTTGAAGAGGGTGCTACGTCCTTGCCTTGAGCTCTCGGAGAATCTGCGTTCCGTAGCCTGCAGGCAGGAACTCTGCTCGAAGCCTTGTCTGGAAGTCCGCCAGGCTGGCTTTGCATTGCCGCTGCACGACTCCTGCACTGCTCCTACACTTTTCTGAACTCGCACTGAACTAGTTCGGAACTTTCTGGTGGAATCGAACAGACCTAATGTTAACTTGATACTGTTATTCCTCATACTCCCAACTGAAAAATCCTATTGGTACCGGCTAGGTTTTCGGAGAAAATAATCAGGAACCAATTGGAACCAGTTACAATCAGAACTCATGTTAATGTTGAGTTTTTGTTGGAGTTGACTTTTTTTATTAGAAAAATGTTGCCAGCTGGAACCAACTAAATCACATTGGTTCCAGTTAATACCGTTTGGAATTCCAAGTGGGTTTAAAGGGAAGTTTTTACTGGGTAGCCATGATCTACCGTTACAAATAAACGACCGAACGCGACGTAACTATTCGCATGGTAATAACACACGCACAGACGACGGCGCCACTGCAATGCGGGATCGGCGCCTCTCGGATTTCACTAGTACAACCTATAGTTCTCGATAGCAAAGGTTCTCGCGTAACACTAGATACGTGAATCGGACACTACCGATATGCAGCTGCCAGCACGTAAAATAAACCCTGAAACGAACAGAACACGAGACGAAGTTAAAACAGAAAGCTCTAAACACAGTTTCCTCTCGATCCAGGGTTTATGACGTCCAGCTTGAATCGGCTCACACGCACTCCTCCTTCAACGTAGTTATGAAAAGCAAACTCACCTGTTGCAATGCGGTCTCTGTTGTCGGACGATACTTCCTTTTTCCATTTTGTTTTCAAGTTGTCCCAGCACTTCTTAAGTTGTTTGGAGTCGCGTGCTCGGACCCCGTGATTACTGTTATACTCGATCGTGAGGAGCTCCCACGCCTTCGCCCTTGCCTCTGCCGACGACTTGTTCGTACATCGGTTTTCGATGACGGGGTACCTCGGTACGAGCTCCGCGAGAAGGAACTTCTCGTTTTCAGAAAAAAATACCTTCTTCGGCTCGGCCATGGCGCTCAGCGTAAATACAAAATTTAAAGCAAAAACAAGACTGGAAAAAAAGAAAGAAAAACAGCAGGAAAAGCAACGAAGAAATGATCGACCAGCAATTAAAGGACCGCGATAGTAAAAGGCGCGACGCCGAGCTGCGCTGTGCGTTGCCAGACGAGACGACGATATGGTCAAAACCCGCTAAACATTCACGTCTTCAAATTATTAGACTCGCATTTTAACGTACATCGAACCCAAGAACACATCACACTACAAATTATTTGATATTGCAGTTTTTTTCAGCACGAATTTTAGAGTACTAACAATAAAATGTACTGTAATCTCGACCCCAGACGTGCTCATGGTATCCTTGGACGACGAAGGAGCCTTTCGTCTGCTCCTTACGTAAGGAAAGGGCGAGACGCGTTTCTGACACGAAACGGCCCCTTTCCTTTCCTTTTCTCATTTCCTTTCCTTATGTAAGGTAAGGAAAGGCGGAAAGTGAAGTGGCGTTCTTGAATTCGGGCGTAAGGCCGAATTTCAAGAGGAAAGGCCGGTACACAAAACTTGTGTCTATATAGCGCGGCGTGCTTATTAAAGGGGTCGACATTAACCAAACAAGATCGCATTCACATGCCTGCATCGTTCAGAATGGTATTTATGAAGTATGTCGATGAAATTCCCACCTTCACGTGAAAAACTTAATACTCCGATAATATATAGGCAGCAGCAAAATAGCAATATTTGAAGTGGTTACGAAACAACACCAAAGTGCTTAATGACATCTAAAATGCTTCTTTTCTTGGCCATGAAAAACATCGTGTTTCATTTGAATACAATTAATTTATATTTTGATATCACAAACTTTGGGGTTAGTTTAGTTTTTAGTTTAAATGCTTTTTTTCTGTTTTTTTTATTTTCATATTGGTTACTTAGAATTTGACTTCAATATTTTGGCCCGCTTGTCCACTTATAACAAAGCTTTACGCGGCTACGCTTTTTTAAACATTATATTATAATTTGAAAAAAAGTGTTTTTTAATTATGCAAGTTGTTTTTTATTTAAATTAAAATTTCTTCTGAAATTAGATTTTTGTTATTCAGAATATTATATTTAAAGACGGTATAATTTCCAAAATATGTCTTTGTATACATAGCAGATTTATGAATCATTCTGTTTAACACTTCAACGGTGATTTTGTTTTTTGATCAGAAGTTGTTTATTGGTGGTTGGGATTTGTTTTTAAAGAAATAATATAAAAAAAGGTCATTGCACAGTTTCTTTTTTAAAATCATCATAATATAGCGGGAGCACGTACAATGCTTGCAAGCTGTTTGGTTTAGAAGCATCAAATAAAAATATTGACGGCGAAAAGTCATCACCTTTATTTTATTCGGTTTCAATTTGGGGCGTCCGCTTCCGCGACGTTCCAGCGGCTTCAGATTTCTAACCAGAAGTACATTACATGATTACAAAGCTTCTCCGTCGGATGATTAGTCTTAGTTGAAATCCGAATAGCGTTAGAAGCCTGAATCGGAAGAGGCAGTGCTCTCGTAGACTACTTCAAAAAATCCCTGCATGCAACCGTGCGTCCGTTGCATTATGGGACCACTTCGGCCATGGAAAGGAATGGCATGGCACTTCGATTTCAAGTGCCCTGTTGACGAAGTAGTGCCTCTCAGCACTGCACGAAAATAAAGTCAGCGCTCGCTCGCATTGCACCCATTCATCTTCGTGACAGCTCACGCTGAAGCGCGGACTTCCAGTGGCCGTAAGGACCTGCCTGGACTTATGGCGCGTTCACACTGGAAGCGCATCCGCAAACGCGAAGACGATCCGCGCGTTCTCAACCGCAAAGGGGCTGGGATCGAGCGGTTGTTGCGCGTATTCGCCAACCGCTTCGAGACCGATTTGCCCCAACCGCTTTCGCGAACCGTGAAACGGCAACCAATCGCAACGCGACGCTGACGTCAGGTCGGTGGCTTCCGGAACAAGATGGCACCTATCGCTGGTGAGGCGTTCAAGGCGCTGTAGTCCTAGCGCTACATCCGACAAATCAACGAAGAAACATAAAGTTTGCGTTCGTAACTTGTATCCGCCGCTAAAAGAATCGACTCGTAATCTTACTGGGCTTCGCTCCGGTAATTTGGTTCGGGTAGGAGTTTGTTTATTATTCCGCGTGCAGCCTGTCGCTCGCTGCCTTGTTAGTCTTTGCCAATAGAAAACGTCAGAACCCACCCCTGATCAAGCGAAATGTCAGCTTTTGTACCCACTTAGACAGTCACGTGAACTATTGAAAGCTTTCGGACACCATGCATGACCACCACGAAGGCCGATAGAGACAATCATGAGCCTGATTGCGTAGCCAAAGCACTACCCCGGAGCTTGCAGGGTACCTGCGGTAGCTGGACCTGTAACGTTTACTACTAGCAAAGGGAATGAAGTGTGCGTACCAGATGATGTAGTGGTAATTTATACGGCGTTTATTTGATCTTAATGTTAAACGAACAGAAGACTCGATCGACGTGCGAGGGACGAGAGGAGAGTCCGCCACCAACGAAGCCACGACAGGCTAGCACCGAACACATTGCCCCGCACCACGGTCCACTCTAGTGCTCACAACTTCAAAAATGATAAGAGCGAACAACGAGGGGAAAAGCTGGCCCTCTATCCCGAAAACAAGGTCAGCCTATTCATGCGGGAAGGGTCCACTTCAAAGAAAAGGTCGGGGACATCTTCTTGTGAGTCAGCAAGGCGCGCCTAGCTGGGCTTTGCTTGTGCACGGGGGAAGTCGAGGGAATCGCAGACAAGTTTCGCGTGTCCATGTATCTTTTTTCGCTGCCGGAACTCATGATGCGTCTGAACATCCCGAAGAGAAATCTTCAGAGTGCGAAAATAGCAAAAGTTTGACTTTGGATCGTGGATTAAAGCGGATTTTGGATTGTAAAACTGGGTTGCCAAACGTAAATCTCAAAAGATCACGCGTGATCGCCGAGAAACCGCCAACCGCCTCTCGGTGTGTCTGAACGGGGTCAGCTCGCGAACCGCATCCGCAGCCACTTCGCGAAGGCGGATCCGGTTCTAGTGTGAATGCGCTATTAGCGAGGAGTGGGAATAAGACCAGCCGCGGTCGATACATTTCTGGCGGCTAGGCTACCACTCCACAGTGCAGGATGATCCTTTCGGATCACGGATCATTAAGAAGCCTAGGACATTGATACGATGGAACAGGACGAACGGTTTAGTACACTTCATGTTCTTTTGTTTATGTGCGTACAAACTCTGGCACATCGGGATCCCCCAAAGTTTGGCGTCCCAGCATTCTATCCGTATTGATAGGCAAGACTATAAGTTTACGGACAGTGACATATACGAAAATGCGTGCAATGTATTTGGTCGTGACGGGATGTCATGAATTGAGGTTGGCAAATCAAAACCGAGACAGTGGCCAAAAGGTAAGCAATATGCTTCACTTCGATTTGGCAAGAGGTATATTGGTACTACCGCCAGAGCGGCCGGTATGCCAAGTGAGGCCTCATGTGCGCGTAGCGTCTAATTTGAAAATTATAAATAGCCCAGCAAAGCGAAATTCTGTGCGGATCAAACGTTTATAATATGCCAAAGGCAACAAATAGCAACACCTTCGCCGGTGCGCGCTGTTCCGCGTTTAGGCGGGCCCCTTCAGATGTGTAATCAGCGCCGCACATGTACGGCGACAGCTCTAAAATGGTTAATCACTGGAAACTGTTCAAGAAAAATTCAATGTAACTTAATTATATCAGAAAGTACAGTTTAATTAAGAATTTTATATTCCTTATTTAAACAACGAAAAGCGTTTTGTTAGAGCAAAATCCCGCGCTTGGATTTTCTCACAGAAGCAGCTTAATTTGCTGTGGTGCTTCTGGATATATCGAAGCACGATTCACTTTGTTGTTTACACATATAAAAAACAAAATTCTTGTCGAAACAGCTTTCGTCCATCCTTTCATCTCTTCCCCTGGGAGCTCCGGGCTAAAGTGTTTTCCGTCAGCTTTTCACACGCGGTGCAACAGTCGCCAGTGCCACTGCGGTTGACTCCAACAAAAATATTAATTGCGCAGAACTAAAAGTGCGAAGCAACAGAACAAAAATTTTCAATCAAATAAGATTGCGGGTTTTAAACTCGAGCACAATTTGCGAATCGCCTATGTGCACTTTTGTTTTTCTTTCTTGTTCAGTGCGTAATGCGGTGGCATATCGATCACTGGAGGAGCGGAAAGCTCGTGGCGGGCAGGACATTTATTCAAGGCGGTGCAATGCCAACCTTTATTTATAACTCGGTTTGTCTGTCGGTGTATGCCTTTTTCCCGCTTTCTATTTCTCTCCCTCTCTGCTGGTATGTGTGCATCTGCAGGCACGCATACTTTTTCTAGCTGACGAGCAATGAACAGAGAAGATAAGGCGACAACCATCAGCGCTTGATGTGGGCGTGCAAAAAGCCTAGAAGATCACTATAAAACAGCGTGGGATAATCACCTCTTCACAATAAACCGATGACACTAGTAGGTCGGGTTCACTCGAGAAGCGAAAAATAGCACAGAAAGGCGATCCTGGAATCCCTGGTGGAGTTCATCAGAAATTCCAGGAATAATTAATTCGTCTAATACTGCAATAGACATTTATCCCACCCTACAACCCTACACAACCCTGTGCCCTCGTCTCAGGAGACACCACCCAGAGACGAGGATCCTCAGTTCCGTGCAAAATATACACGTTTGTGGGTCAGTCAGTCAAAGCCAAAGTTCTTCCCCGAAACTTTCGTCTATTTAACAGACCGTCCGTATTAGCATGTGGTCATATTAACGACACATCACTGCATTCGCGTTCGAGGTGTGTCTATAAACCGAACCACTGCCGGAAGTCGAGTCCACACTAGCCGATTCCTGGCAACCATACAGCGCTCATCTGGATTTGCGGGGCAGTCTACTGACCATTTGCCTGCGCCTGAGTTGCAGCGGAGTCAGTCCCATCTGCGCAAGTTGCGTCCCTTGCGGCCCACTTTGCGCTCCAGCGACCTCTAATTGAGAAAGGATTCTTTTTTTTTTTCTCGCTCCCAACGTCCGCGCACGGCGAACGCGTCTCTGGTGACGGCACACTCCCGGTACCAGAGGCCTGTGCAGGCTTTGCTCCTTCAGGCGTTCTGTGATGAAGACAGCTAGCCGCTCCCCGAAGCCGCGGAGTCCCGTGTACGATTCCCGCGTTCTTGGCGTGCCAGGACGCACGCTCGTGTGCATCGCAAGCGCGCTGCTCTCCGTCCGTGGAGCTCCAGCCGTAATTAGGGCACTAGGTTTGTTGTAGTCGCTGTAAACGATGCAGGTTTGCTCTCGTTACGCTGATCTAAATTGCGATGCGAGATGCGATAAGTAAAAATGTAGAGAGAGGATTCCCAAAAGAAAACGCCAAGATACAAGAACGGGCTGCACATTCACTTGCACTTTCATTTAAACATGTGTTCCCGTCGACGTTAGCTAAAACTTGAGCACGTTTACAAATAGAAGTCATGATTTCTGCGAACGTTTTGCTTGAATCATTACGAACTCGCACGGAATGTATTCGCGACTTCAGCGACCTATAGGGGTCGCCACTATTGGGCTAATGGCTGTTTAAAACAGGTCGTGCCGTGTCATATGTACCAGCTGAACGCACAACGCTCGGGACTTAGCAGACAAGCATTGTACTCAAATGGGTTTGCCCCCATTTGTTTTCACTATATTTGGAGCCTGCGGCAATGTGTTGGCGAAAGCGAGCTTCCAGAGGCTTGACCTTCTTCGGGGAAGCGAGGGAAGGACTGCGGTGCCGATGAACGTTGATAAACTCAATATCTGGCTCACGCGTTAGCGTAGCTTGCGTTCAGACCAACCTGGGCAACACGGTGATGCGACAGTAACAATGGAGTCCCCGGGACAACTGATTCATTGCTCCAACCACCGACAACTTGTAATCACTGAAGCCAGTAAGGGACGAGCAGAAATCGCGAAAGGACCTGTTCCGTCCACTTTAGTGTTTTCCCACTAGGTGCCGTCCGTTTGGTTGGGGTCGCGAATAACCACAGATTCTTGACAATTTTTGCTTATGTATGCAAATGTACAACAGAGTTAGCATGCAACACTATAAATACCATTTCAGAAAGTATTTGCAACGAGATGTTTCAGTGGCACTTTTTTATCATTCCTACCGGCAAATTCGTGCATGTAAAATCCACGCTAGAACCTAGAGTCATCGCTTCCTTAAAACAATGACGTCGAAATTGACAGTCTGACATTACTTTGAATTTCGCAGATAAAAGCAGGACTAACCTTACTGAAGAGAAGACGTCATATCGAGCTGTTGGTTAATCGGTGGAAAGCCGTCCACGATGGGACAACTCCTGCGATCCATGTGTGCATGCCACTGATCGGCGTTCCTAGGTCTCCAGTCGTGTGCGATTGAGACCCCCTATACTGGACTCCAAGGAACGAATATGCTGCGGAAAAGTGCCAAATTTTGAGCGGCGGCTTTCTATCGGCGGCGTTCTCTCGGCGCGCGGCGTCACAACGGTGGCTGTTGGGCCGCCCGCCAAGCGAACACGCCACCGGGCGAAGTTCGTTGGTTGTTCGTCGCACTTGCGCTTCAATATAGGTTCAGCCTTTATACGACATGTCGGTGAATTGAAATATAAAATGAAATGTGGCGCCATGTGTAGAAGCGAGCATGCCCTTCGTTAGAATGCTGCCTGGCGCTCAAAATATGTCAGTGGTTTGGTCTGTTCCTGCCAATCGAAATATTCGGGACATTGATGTGTTGCAATGTGCTAAGTACTATATTAAAATAAATAGTTGAGCTAGTTGCTAGTTGTTGTACCTGATTTGGGCTGTTTTCTCATTAATCATGTACTAAATACTACCGAAATATCAGTTTACACTTCTGCAAGTTGCATCCCACTGTAGTCAGTAAAACAGGTTCAAGAATTCAGTAGATGCTCCGCCTCCAGCGCGGGTTTTTCTACCTTTGATAAAACACTTCGGCGCTCATCCTCAGTTCCCGAGAATGGATGGGCACTTAATGGGCCGAACCGAGCTGGCTTAGAGCAGGCCATCACTTTGCAACCTTCAACGAACGAGGACCCCCATCCAAAAATAGTCTATGGTCGCCTAAAAAAATCATTTGTATGGCCTGCTATAGAAAATTGGCCCATTTAGCTATACCCGCTCCTGTGGCTGTCTCATTGCTTTTTCCATGGTCTTTCCTAAGGGTGTCTATAGCTTTTTCTATATTCTATCACTGGTTAGCTAGAACTATCTATAGCTTTTTCAGTGGACAGCTATAGAAATTTTATGGTTTACTCTATAGGTATCTTTAGAAAGGATGCTATAGCCGCTTTTGGCTTTTCTTATGGCTTCTTGTAGCCGCCTACCGCTTTTTTGTGTGGTCTGCTAGAGAGATCTTTAGGACTTTCTCTCCGGTCCCTTTAGCCAGCGCGCTATAGTTGCCTATGCCTTTTCCTGTGGTTTCTTTAGTGCTCCATAACTTTTTGTATGGTCTGCTATAGAGGTTTCTTCGGCTTTCTCTATAGTTGTCATGGACGATGTACCATTTACCGCGGAAATCCACGGCAGTCCCGCAGGCCGCAGCGCACCCGAAACTAGGTCAGCAAACGGAAATTCCGGGATTTGGAACCGCTACTGAGTCATCCGTCAAACCTTTACCACGTGCTTACACTCCTGCCGTTACACGCGCACACAGAACGTAGTCTAGTGATAAAAAAGCCTCCGGTTGATTGGTCCGGCGAGTGCGAAGCTTCTACCACGCTTTCAGTTTAGGAAGTGAGAGAAAAAAGAAGGAACATGAAAGCAGCAGCTTCTTCAGGGCATCCCAACAATGAACATAACGAGAGGCAAGAGCGTTTGTCACTTGTATCGTCTTGAAAGTTCGACCGAAAGTTGGTAGTACAGTGGATGCTATGCGTAGATCTTGGCCTTCAGGCAGGTACCCTGCTCTGCCTTATCACTAGCTTAGAGATTGTAGTCACGTGACCTTAACCGGAGGCACGACTGGCATAATCACGCATAGCGTCTTTTCTGCTGTCAATACCCAGTGAACAGGACGACAGCTCTATAAAAGCTGTAAAAAAACTCTCCGTTTTCTTTTACGTTTGTACGCAGCGGATGCTACAAGCTATCCTAGCCAATGCCGCTCTGTGGACGTAGCTCGTGATACGCTTTCCGCGGGGTCGTTGTGCTCCCTCTCCAAGGTCACGTGACACTCACGCGGCCTTGCATTGGCTCCGATAGCTCGTAGCATCCACTGGGCTTAACCGTAATGTAAAACGGAGTATCTTTTTTTTTTTTTTCATAGCTTTTGGAGTTTTAAAGAAACTGCCCCGGTTAAAAGTGACCCAAAAACGGGAGGTTTGAAGATCCTATGGTTTACGCCGAATAACCGATATTATTATTTAAAATGAAGAATCAACCGCCACTACTTTTTGTGCACGATGTCC
>JAZHYW010009617.1:0-20802 GCA_037355805.1 Ixodes ricinus
TTAAGGGGATTCAACCGCTATTTATTTGTACCCTTTTCCTCATAGATGGCGCAGAATTTTTCCGGAACAAACGACTTGCATGCTCGCAGCTGCGCATGCAGGTCGGGCGCTCGAGGTGGGCTCGGGCCACGGGCTGTTCGCCGCCGATCTCGAGCTAGATCTTCTTCGCTCTGCGTCCGCCGCTGCCGGAAGCGGCCAGCAGGCGGCGCGAGATACGAGCCAGTACATACGTAGGTTACAGTGGCTTACAAAACATAGAATAAGCTCTGATTTCCAAATAGAATTGAAATTCCATCCACGTTCGAAATTATCGAAAGCACAGGGTGCGGCGTTGCGGCCGTTTGGACCACCACAATTAACACGCAAACGTTGTTCTGCAAAAAAAAAAAAAAAAAAAGAGGTTATTTTTAGAGCTTATTTTCAAGCTAGAAAGCAAAAAAGAAATAAAGTGGGAGTTTTGCACTTCCTATCTCCTATATCGGCCTGCTCTTCGTCAGAATACTGGTTTGAAAACCCGCTCCCAGGATCTGTGGAGTAAAGCCCATCTATCCTGGGAAAAGTGGCGCCAATCATTTTTGTGGAAATGCTCGAGACACGTGCCGCGCGCCACTTCTGGGAAGAACTAGAGCCACTAAATGAGCTGCGCTTAGAGTATCGACACTCTGTTCCCCAACATTCTTGTGGGCGCCGACGTTTTGGTGCTTGGGCAGAGTAGACGCAACTGCCGATCGTCATGATTCAAAAGTGCGACTTCCTCAGCATTAGATTCGGTGTTAGGAAGCTCATATAATATTGCTTTGCTCTGTCGCGAACTGTTTAAACATTTGTGGAGGACAGAAAAGCGTTTCCTGTGATTTCAGATAAATCTTCAGATAACTGGCAACCATGATTTTAAGCCACATAATGAACAAGTGTCGTTACTCTGAAGCGTGGACTATTTAGTGGCACAAGAACATGGCGTCTGAAATCTACCTCAGTGCTGCGCTGTTCTGCCATGATCTTCCCTAGTGCCACTAAATAAGCTACGCTTCAGAGTAACGACACTTGTCCATATTGTGGCTTAATATCATGGCTGCCAGTTATCTGAAAATTTATCTGAAATCACAGGAAACGCTTTTACGTCCTCCACAAATGTTTAAACGCTTCGCGACAGAGCAAAGCAATATTACATGAGCTTCCTAACACCGAATCAAATGCCGAGGAAGCCGAACTTTTGAATCATGACGATCGGCAGTTGCGTCTGCTCTATACAAGCACCAAGATGGCGGCGCCCACAGCAATATTGGGGAACAGAGTGCCGACCCTAAGCCTAGCTCATTTAGTGCGAGGTCCACACTTCTGCGCGGCGAGTCAAAAGCAACAAGAAGCAACCGTTTCCCACCCGCGAACTGTACCAAGGAGTTCTCTGTCCAAGGAAGTAGCGCGGCTCTACTACTCGTCCACAATCGCGCGCCAAGTGCACAGCAGCTCACAACATTGGCGACGGGTATGGCAAGAAAGGACACATTCCGTCTGTCTGCCTGTCAGCGAAAAAGAACTACTCAAATACAGAAATCCATGTCGCACCCCAGCTATCCTCGTAAATTTTATAAGTTGAAGGCGCTGCCGGCAAGTGCAGACTAGAGTTCCTGTGCAGACTAAATTCCTCTGATAAAATTCACGCTTACAAGTACCGCAAACCATTATTGTGGAAACGCGCAAGACACGTGCAAGGAGCGGGTGCTCCGCTGCCATTCGCTTCCAAGGGCCGCTCATTTCAGTACTGCGCCAACAGCTGCTTCCAAGGGCCGCTCGAGACACGGACCTCGTGCACTGGCGCATTTGACGCCACTTGCAAGACAAACGCAAACACATCGAAGGGCTTTAGTCCAGACCACCGTGGTCCAGACAGATAAAGAGGAATCGGTGGCCAAGTGCAATAAAGAAAAAAAAGGATAGGTGGCCGAGTGGGCTAGAGCACACCAGCTCGGAGCACGTGGAGGGAAAGCTCGCGCTGTATAACCCAGGGATCCTGGGTTCAATCCCCACCCCTGCCCGTTTCAATCTGGATGAGCATCGTACCGGCGTGCGGTCGTGTATCACTACTGCGTGATTCACGTTAAAGACCCCAGGCTATCGGTTGTACTGCACTGGCTGAATTGCTCGTCTACAGCTGGGAAACAGGTCTCCCGTTGAGGCAGACTATGTTCTAGGCTGTATAAACATACACACAAATCAATTTGTTTCCAGACAGATAAGGTAGCACCGATTCATTACATCGTGACATAGTAAGATCACTGTTGAAAGAGGTGTTCCTAACAGACAATAGCATAGTGAACTTCCGAGGTTATTTATGAAGACACTAAAGTTATTTAGAGGTTCATTTGATTTTGCCTAAAAATTAGAAAGGTGAAGAGAAAAAACAAAACAAAAAACGTACGCCTCACCTTTGGTAGAAACGTATTTTCTACCTATTGATGGCCCGTTTTTTTCTTAGTAATCCGCAAAACGGGAAGTGTTAAATTTACGAAAGAAAAATTGTTTCGGGCGCCAAAACGCGAACGTCAAAATTCAATTTGCATCTCAGAGTAAGCACCTGTTTGTTGGTTAAGAAAATATATTGCAATAGTGCAAAATAATAGAAAGCATGCTTCTTTTTTGTTTTTCTTATCCACTAGCCACCAAACAAGGTCTACAGAGAATGAAAATATCAGAAATAATGTTTCATAATATAAATGTTGTTCGAAATAAGTATTTTAGCCTTCCTTGCAACTCATGCAACTATTTTTTTTTTCCAAATACATATTAGTAGGGTGCCTTCATGTGCGCTTTGCTTAGGGTGCTAGCCTTTGTTAGAGACACCTGGCCATTTCGTCCCACACTTTTATTTTTATTTTTTGTTCAGAAGCGCGTGAAAGAGCGTGTCCCGGCACGTGTTTTTGGAGCTGACTGTGCTATGGCGACATTTTGTTTTCGTCGATTTATTTGTATTTTACCCGTGAGCGCGTGCTGTCGGCATCGGGTACTACAAAGGGTGGCATCACCCTAAGCAGAAGGACATTGAGGCACCCTACATATTAGGGTATCTCTGTCCAACCCTGCACGATCTTAGGGTGCTTACGAGCCACACTTGTAGCGTATGCAAGCGTTTGACCACGCGCGCTAACATAGCACACACAAAAAAATCGAATCAACAAAAGTCTCGCCTTCAGAGCCTTATCAGGCCTTTCGCTAGGAGTCTGCTGATGACTAGTTACACGTGCAACACGTGCTGGCGTCTACAGTCACATAACTGCTTGAAAGGAAAAGTATATTTTTCCTATCTTATGTTGATTATTTACTTCTAATTACTTATATAGAAGAGATGAGCGCGTGCAGTGCATGCACTTAGTAATGATTTTTTTTTAGAAAATCTTATTTTTTGGCTTGTGTAGATAATTTACGCATCGCGGGAAGATTAAACTCTGAAAATGGGACGCCAGCAGTTGGAATAGAGCGCGAAAATTTGAGAGGAGGACGTCAACTGGATCAAAAGATAAAAACGAGAGAAGACATTTCTCTATGAGCGACGTCCACCTGAGCCTAATATTGTCAAAACAGGAACTTACGTTGTGGACACCTTTAGCATTTATTTAATTAAAAAAGAAGCTGTCAACAAAAAATTAAACTATAGTCTTTTTTTTTTTGCTGCCAAGTGTATTTTACAGTTTCACTTACATAGATGTCACATGCGTCCACAACGTTAGTTCTATTTGTTTTGACGATATTAGACTTAGGTAAACGTCGGCTGATCCACTGCACAATGGCGGAACAACCGACATTGCGGAACGTGAGAATCTGAACCTTTGGGTGATAATCAGAAATGCAGCGAGCGCAAGCTTGTTTATACCTTTGACTTGAGCTACCGCTGCACGAGTACTGTTGCAGCTCACGTGCAATCAAACACAAAGAGCTGACGCTTGTATCTATAATTGTGCAGAAATTCCACAGTTTGCAACAGAGGTCAAACTTTCGGAAAGGTCCATTGAGCTTGCCAGAAGCATTCTTCGTAGCTTGAGCGTTACATGTGACTCCTGTTTTATGTTTTCCACCCCCGTACACTGAAGGAATATTTCCTCCGGAGGTCCACTTCCGCTACCAAATAAGATGACATGATCAGGTAAGGAGAAGCTCAAAGATTATTCCCAGTGGAAGAGGGTAAAAAACACAAATATGGTTGTTGTTTATTATGCCCTAGTTTCATAGAGCGACAATTAGAAATAACCAACACCAATAAGCCTCAAGCAAAGGACACAATCAATCTCCGCCCCTGCCCGTTTCGATCTGGATGAGCATCGTACCGGCGTGCGGTCGTGTATTACTACTCCGTGGAGCACGTTAAAGACCCCACAGGCTAGCGGTTGCACTGCACTGGCTATATTGCTCGTCTACAGCTCAGAGACAAGTCGCTAGTTGAGGCAGACTAACTTCAGGCGGTATAAACATACACACGAACACAAATGAAGCACGCACACAAGGTATCTTTGACTGCTTGCTGTCTCGTGCTTTAGGTAAGCCGGCATTTATTTGTGCTCGGAAGCACAGGCGACACAGAGATACTACGTAGCCCGCACAATGAATGCCGAGAGGCCCGTATAAGGGGTGATAATCATAATACAGTGAGATATAATGGTGAGGCACTCATAATGTACAATGAGGCATCACAAAGGAGGAGTCTAAGTTGATCGCAGGTGTGTGGAAGCTTCGCGACAAAGTTGTGGAACCTCGGGTCGGTCACTTATGGGCACGTTTCTTATTCTTTCTTGCAACGTTCAAAAAGTGCCGACCAACGGAGCCACCAATTGTAATTCTGTTGTGTCTATATTTATACAGCGGGAAGTTAGTCAGCTCTGAGGGTATCTGGTATCTTCGTGTGAGATGAAAGACAGTGCAGTATACCGCTGCTTGTCTGACGTCTTTAACGTGTATCACGCAATAGTGATACATGACCGCACACCGGTACGACGCTCATCCAGATTGAAACGAACAGAGGCGGTGGATTGAATCCACGATCGGTGAGCTTTACAGCGCGAGCTTTCGCTACACGTGCTACTGATCCACGAGCAACGAGACATCGCGGTCGAATTCGAGCTTGAGAGAAAAACAACAACAGCAACAGCAAGAAAATCTCCGGTTTGAGGCATTTAGTACTAGTGTCGCCATCTCGTTTAACAAGTTAGAAATAAAATTAACAGGGTGATTTTATTTACACAAATACGCAAATACAGCAATATTTTGCTGTCTCGTCATGGTCTTAAAATTAAGATTAGAGGCACCCCTAGTACGTACGGCCAAGCGTTTTGTCACGTTTGTCTTCTAAATAATTGTATTTTCAAAAATGCTTCAAAACGCGTTCAAAACAGTCAAAACGGTCATATTTCAGGATTTTATTAAAAATCTCCAGCGCTCTCAAGGAAAAATTCAAGGGCCGTACAACCTTCATTACGTCTTCATAAGTAACCTCCAAAAGAATGAATACTATCGTGCATTCCTGAAACTCAGGTTTGTGTAGCGAAATTTGCCCATTGAGTGACGAGCAGCTACGAATCCCCCTTAAAGAATGGGAATGCGGTGCTCTGACACAGTATTCAATGACACTAGCTGCCACTAGTGCCAGTAAAGAGGCTACGCTTCAGAGTAACGACACTTACTCATCTTGTGAATTAAAATTATGGCTGCCAGTTATCTGAAGCTTTATTTGAAATCACAGGAAACGCTTTTCCGTCCTCCACAAATGTTTAAACAGTACGCGACAGAGCGAAGCAATATTACGTGAGCTTCCTATAACGCCGAATCTAATGCTGAGGAAGTCGTGCTTTTGAATCATGACGATCGGCAGTTGCGTCCGCTCGGTCCGCTCTGCACAAGCACCAAGATGGCGGGCCCTACAAAAATATCAGGAAACAGAGTGCCGATACTTAAGCGTATCTCAATTAGTGGCTCTAAAGGGAGGATCGGTGGCCTTTGTTCAATGTCAAAATCTTGCAAGAAAGAAAAGAAAAAAGGATCGGTGGCCGAGTGGGTCTAGCGCACACCAGCTCGGTGCACGCGGGTGAAGCTCGCGCTGCAGAACCTAGGATTCTGGGTTCGATTCCCACCCCTGCCCGTTCCGATCTGGATGAGCATCGTACCGGCGTGCGGTCGTGTATCACTACTGCGTGATGCACGTTAAAGTCCCCAGACTAGCGGTTCTACTGCACTAACTAAATTTCTCATCTGCAGCTGGGAGACTCGTCGCCCGTTGAGGCATACCAAGTTCTAAGCTGTATAAACATACACACAAACCAATTGTTTAGTGGATCTATAGCTGCCACCAAATGCAACGAATCTGAATTGACGCGAAATGTTGACGTACCCAAAGCGCTAAAAATTAATTAAAAACAAATTGACACGAGGGTATACCAGAAGACAGACTGCTGTATTTCTGTCCCCTTTCTTAGCTTCATCTGGCCATTGTGAAAAGTAGATGCGAGAAAGGTACTGAATACACACCACGTAAAAAAAAAAAAAAGAAAGAAAGAAAAGAAAGTAAAGAAAACCATGGCTGTCACGATTTTTTTACGACGTATGCCTACTTCCTCGAACGGTACTCCCCTCGCGCGCCATTCTACTAATGACCGCTTTTCTTGGTTGCTCCATTTATCCCGAGGTAATTTATTCAGCTGGGCCCGCTCTTGCCGCTTATAATCGACGTGTTATCTTCTCGTCATCATCGAATGAAAATGAATTTACTTAGAACCATTAGAAGCGGTCCACCGCACGCCGCATTCAGCGGAGGCTACTCGGAGACTTTCACCGACCGAACAATGCCGCTTATGTTCCTAGCAGCCGTTTTTGCCGTGCTGCTCAACGCAAGTCAACAAGAGGAGTTCGTGTGTGGTAAACATTGATGGAATTACTAGAACTATTAGCTCTAGTAGGATTCTTAAATATTTCACCAACTCAGGGGCACGTTCTTAGGCCACAAAGACCACGTTCATCGGAAGCAAAGGTAGCATTGGAAGCAAAGGTGGATCACAGCCAGGAAATCAAACCGTAACTGTAACCCGACCCGAAAAACTTTTAGGAGTGACTCGATTTATAACCGAAACCTAAACTGCTTAAAAATTAACCGGTAATCGATATATTACATTGCGACGCCGTTTTCAGAAATAACAAGTTGAAACCTCGAGGCGGTATACCTTCAACTGCCATGGGCATTTCTAGAGCGCATACGCCGTCGGCGAATGGTGCATTCCGTTATGAATTCAAGTAAAACCTGAATTTTAATTGCCAGACAGATTGTTCGGTTCTTCAGTTTCGTCGGACAATAGGGTCAATTGTGTCCCATGCCTGTTTCGTTTACAGTTTCCTATAGGGTAGGAACTTGTAATTTGTAATCCTGAGATATTAGGCCGGGGCTTTGTTCAGCCCGAGTTGGTCTTCCCAACTGCCATCGTTCTCGACGTAAAGCATGAAAAATGGATAGAAATAAACCTTGCCATTTAGTCTCTCTTTAACAAAACAAAAATACTTGTAATAAAGCGAAAAGCAACCATGATTATCAGGAAATTTTAAAATATTTTTCTTTCGTTATCTGTAAAGACATTGACTCAGCTTTCTTTTTTTAATTGATGAAGAATCTTTTGTGCTTCTTATTCACGCGATGTTTTTCGCGAAAGTAGCCCATGTAGGGGCTCGTTGTTGTGACTGGGATACTTTGAAAGGAATAGGAGCACCAAGACGCGATGAACAAGTAGAAAATACAAACAACACTCAATTCGTTCGTTTCTTTTGTTTGTACATTGTCGCTTGGCGCTGCTATCCCCTCTATTGAGAGGAGCAAGCACCTGAAGTGTCGATCAGAAATGGCGCACGGAGTCTTTCGTGGCGGGTGCCGCGACAAACTCTCGACCACACTAGACTCCGTTCTAGGATTACCTGGCAAACACCCTTAGGTATACGGACCCGGTGAGCCAATAACGACACTATAGAGAGGAGCCCGTGACAACAGACCGCAGGAGGGAACTCCAGAGGTGTGCTGTCACTTTCCTGAGCTCGCTGCTAGCTCGACTGTGATCAGAAATATCTAGTCAGAGTAAGATACTGCGACGACTTTAGGACTTGAATGACTTTTTGCACGTAACTTTATGCACGAATAAACGCCGTCGACGCCGTTACGATGTCGGGCCACCGAAGAGCTAACAAAACAAAATAACGTCTAGCAGGAGCGTTTCAGCATTTCTAGTGTAACTGTCGAGCGGCTTTGGAGGTGAGCAACGTTGTCCGCGCGTTATCAGTGACGACTAAATACCAAGACGGAAGTTCCCCATAATCACTGATTGCTCACTTTTTTCATGGTGTGCGTGATATTCTATCTGCCAAAATATTTAAATCATACTACTTCTTGTACTAATCATACCAAATGAACTAGGAAGATATAAACAGCGAACTGGTCCAAGGATAGTTTACAAAAGCCGGCGCACCACCGAGATGCATCTTTTTTTGTTTGTTTTTGTTTTGTTGTTATGCTATGGAAAATAGTGTTTTTAGAGTTTCACATTGCGTGTTGTATGTTGTTCCGTAAAAAAATGCAAATAAATGTGGAGTACAAGAGCCTTGGAATTGAAAATGTATGAGATTTCTGATGAATCAGGAGAGGCGAACGTATTTTCGGAATATTTTAATTGTGAGTAGCCCTGGTTCATTTCGCCTTGTCGACTCAATGTTTGAGATCAGGATTACTTGATACCAAATAAAAAAAAAAAGATGTCTAGCTTCGAATAAAAAAGGTCATCGAGAGGAAAGACAACTTAAAGTTAGAGTAAAATCATTCTTGACACCTATCCACATCCTGGAATTCATTTTTCAACTTTCTTTTCGAAGCGAAAAAAAAATAATAACAGTTTTGAGAAGCGCTCAATTGGCGATCGAAATATAACAACCAAAACCGGAAAAAAAAAACGAAACGAAACCGATTAAATAGATATAACGGTAACCGTAACTGAACCATTATTATTTTCGGTATGAGTGTTTGATCACCGCTGACTAGCTGCAGAGGTGAGCGCCAACTATTGTTTGAAGGTGTTTTCACACTACGAAACTACCTCAACATAAGTCTGGAATTGGGTGTAATTCGCTCCCCTTAACTTAATTAAGCTATCTGTAGTTTAAACAACGTTCTCCAGAAGCAGTGAGTACCTAGAGTAGTTCATTCATCTACACCTCGCAATGTTTAGTGGTAATCTATGTTCACTAGCGAATAACGTCAGGACGAAAGTCGTTATACACATCGAAAACCCACGGCGTACAGAGGCGGTATACCCCTTCTACTCAAGTTAAGTCGGATTTTACACCATAGCTGCTTCCAGTAATGTAACTTTAAAGTTTGAGAGAAAAGGTTTAAAAATACATTAGGAAGTCTTAGTAAATCGTTCCGATAACTCCGATAACGATAACCGATACTCCGCTGTCCCCTTTGTGCATGCGTCGTATCGCTGTCGGGTATCGCTATTGGAGCTATCGGAACGATCTACTAAAACTCACTATTAACCGCTAAACGTAACAGTCCCTTTTCAAAACTCAGCCTCGCTATTTCGATCACTATCATTATCTGAGTGTATGGCATCTGTGGCATGCTATGGTGGTGACCTTCAGGTGGCTGATTAGAAAAGAAGTTGAGGGCATGCATCAGAGTGTAAAGCCTGCGGATCCTTAGCAAAGCGTCTAGGATGCACGCCCAAATTGCGTACATTTCGAACTCGCGTCTAAATAATCAGATGGTCACACTCGACAACACACGAAGCCCTTGACGTGATGAATCTTATGAAGTGCCTTCACACAGTTCAGCGCTTTGTAGAGAACGGTAGTCCTTTGTCACCTTCGAAACTAAAACTTATCGAAAAAGGAATGTTCGGCAAAGAACACAATTCCGTCTGCCACTGAGGCACAAACTTGTCAGTGTCCCATGAAATACCACATTTTTACCGTCCTTAGCAGGTATAGATAGGCTGATATGTGAACCTCTAGGTGGCTCTGAATTGCACGACAATCCTTGGACATGAAGAAGGGCACGATGAGTGAAACATTGCCGACTTGTTGCAGTCGGCGAAAGACGAAGCTCAGGTTACGTTCTTTCCCAAAAACGCGAATAATACGCGAGTGTATTTAATAAAATCAACGACACGAAGGGGCGCGTCCAGAACAGAGCTGTTTCGCAAACATTTTGTTCTCACAGATTACGATGATGGCCAACTCCAAGCTGCACTACATTGTCACGGGATCGCTTTTCCCAAAGAAGTAAGTGTTGTTTGCAAACACGTCGTCACGCTGGTTACACCCCGAAATGTCAGAAGCACATATTCGTGTATAACTACTGCGCGATTCCCGCTAAAATATCTCAGTTTAAGAGTCGTATGATTCTGGCAAACTTGTCCCTCTGCAAAGGAGGCATAGCACGTCATATTCGAAGGCCATAACGTTCCACTAACAAGCCTTCACACGACAGAATTTCACCTTTGCCGCATGAAGAGGACATCTGTGCAGCGGGCGCACCAGCATGTACTTCGTGGGAACATTTTTATAGCCGACGGAAGTTCTGCGTATGCGCGAGCTGGTCGCGCATGCTCGAAACATGCCTCGTCTGCTATGTCGCCTGCCCTACAGCCTGTTCCCATTTCTTCTGAAGCACATGCGAGCCTAGCGTAAGCGGTAAAATTGTATGCCCGTCATTACTCTTTCGAAGTAAACTGCAAAAAAGTGCGATTGTCGTGTTCGCGTGTTGCGCAGTGTACGTGCTGCGAGCCTGCGACCACGTTTTGGAGCTGCGATGCTACTCACCGTGCCGCCGGTTCGTCAACAGTGAACGGATGCTTGTTTGTCCCTATATAGTTGGTGACAGGCTAAGGGTTCAGAGGAAGCTCCTCCAATCTCTTTCCACATTAGCAGAGCGAAGGCTGGAGAGGAGGTCGCCTCCTCTCGAGCCTTCGCTCTACCGTGGAAAGAGCTGGGAGGAGCTTCCCCTGAACCCTTAGCCTGTCCGCTTAGGAATGCAATAGAGTTGGCGAAATGGGAGGCTCCGCTTGTTCTCCGCTCCCCAGCGAGTATCGCGATCGCAACGAACACCTATCATCAATCGTTTGGTGTACAGAAAAGTTCAAACACTGTGCTCAAAAATGTATCGCTCTGCTCGCACCACACCTTTTCCACAAGGGCGCAGCCATCTTGAATGTCGTCACTTCTCGTATGCATTGAAACATCGTTTTTTTATTTTTTATTTCTCCACGCCGTTGGAAGTTGTTCACGAGAAATGCGTGATTGTCCCACATTCTTGTTTTGCCTCACCTATATTTTCTCGCATATTCCAGGTTGAAATGTTTTATTGTGTTTTCGTCCCGCATACCAGATACGAAACCCACGAGACTGAGGACGAAAGGAAACGAAAAATGTCTTAAAAACAGTCTGCGTACAGATTCTAACGCGAGTCACCGCGAGATCCGTGCTTCGAATGCCGCATGGCAATGACCTGATAGAGGAAAGTTGGCACGTGGCATTCGAAGCACGGATATTGCGTTGACTGGCGTCTTTTGTGTGATGTACGAGCAGTGTGACCCCGGCTTTAGCGTTCGTTTTTCTTTGCAGGCTTCTCTATACTTCGTTTCATTAAAAGTCCAGACGCAGCCGACGCTACGAGCTGATGGGACCAATCAGAGAGCGTCAAAAGTGCACCATCATGGTGTGCTTCATGTTTCTGTTCGTGCTCTATCATCCCTAAATCAATCATAAGCAGAAAAGGCCTAGTGACTGGCAGTTTTGACGCTGCTTGATTGGTTCTGTTACCTCGTAGCGTCGGCTACGTCTGGACTTAAGCTGAAACAAAGTTTAGCAAGAAAAACAGAGACACCTCGTTTTCTTGTTGTTTGGTGTGTGTGTGTGTGGGGGGGGGGGGGGGGGGGGCTTTGTGATAGCGTGCCAGGAGCCCTATCATGTGGCCTCGCGGACCGTCGGTTGCCGACCTCTGGTGTAGAGCATACCACGTGTCGTGAAATGCTTCATATTTCAAATATTCATTCTTCAAAACTGATTTTTTTTTAAAGAAATAAATCCTTCACCAAGTTGTGACCGAACGACGCGCGATTGTTTGACGAGTGTCGTATCAACTATTTTTGAAAAGCTGTTTATTCTTAGACACAGAAACGGGTAGAATTTTTTTTTTTTTTTGTTTTAGGGGCAAAGCTTTTTAGGGTTTAGCCGTGTCCGTCCGTCCGTCCGTCCGGCGTCCGTGCTCACATAAAAAGAAAAAAAATGTTTGCGCAGTCGACAGGATTCGAACCTGTGCGGGGACACCCCAATGGATTTCTAGTCCATCCACGACCGCGCAACGAGTAGGGGGCTTTGATATGTGGTAGTAACTCAAGAGCTGCGAGGTTTCTGTCATGGATGAAACGTTGCATGTAGCCGCTCAACGTCTATACAGGAGAGGGCGCTGCGGTCAAATGCGTATATAATCGCGTTACACTTTGCATGCATTGGCTCGACGTTTAAAAACGACGAGAGGGCGCTGCGGTCAAATGCTCAAATGCGTATATAACCACGTTTCATACCACACCTTCTCTTTCTGACATGGACCGTTGACTTAAGCGGTGGAGATGCGTTCCCACGGCTTCTAGCGGATCCAAGCTGATCCGCTAGAAGAACCACTGGCTCTGCTTTTTACCGACAATAAAGCAGTAATAGTGAAGTCGAAACGGGACCCGAAACTCAGCACTACCTATGAGCAATAAAAAAAATCAGCACCATCAGCACTACCTATGAACAATAAAATCAGTATCATCAGCACCACCAGAGCTTCGCCCCAATCAACATCATTCACCACGTGGAGATGCGGTCATTTTTGTAATGAGAATCTAGGTATAATCGGCTTGAAATTTATATTTTATAAGTTTCTTATCGGCGCCAAACGTTACAGGCGTGTTTCTTCTTAAGCTTAAAAGATTTGTTTTAAAAAAGTCGCAAAAGCTACACTTACGCGGTTTGTGCTGGTCTATACAACGTCCTATACAACAATGTCCTATACAATGTCCTATACAACGTCCTACACCTATACAACGTCCAAGGGGACGTTGTATAGGTGGCTAATCGTAACGAAAAGTCGGCTAATCAACTAAAATATGTTAATTAACGTTTTCATTACTAAAAATAAACATATGGTTCTAATTATAAACTTGCTGAGCGTCATCGAAAACCACTAAATCAGTCAATATTAGAAAGACCTGGAGCACGTATATAGGAAGCACGGTGAAGCGCTAAAGTTACCACTCGTGCAGAGGCGCAAGGCTACCGGTGCGATGACGTTTTTCGACGTGTTAATTATTTTTCTTTATTTCTTCTAGCATCTTCCATGTGCTTTCCGGACAGACGCCCCCGCGCAGTTTTTTCTGTCTCTTATTATTTGCGTTTTCTCACCCCAACCTTGTGCTTGTTGCACAAGTGATACCTTCAGCCATAGCCTCCTATATACTGACAAAGCCTGGCAAATCGCCACGAGAAGCGGCCGCCGAAATGGGAAAGGTGGAGCGGCAGACAACGGATGAGAGGAGAGCCACGTTGACTGGTGCTCCGCTGCGGCGAGACGTCGAAACACACTTCTCCCGAGCGAACAAGTGTGTTTCAGGTCCTCGCCGCTGCAAAAGCTGTGCGCTGACGTCCAGGTCCTCGCGCTCAAATCTGCGACCGGGCACTCTATGGCTCCGTCGTCGAGCTGCCAGGCTTTCTGAGTATATATAGGAGGCTATGCTTTAGCGCACTATTGCGCTTCTCACGCGCTCAATCTTTAAAAAAATAACTGATTTAGTGGTTTTCGATGACGCTCAGCAAGTTTCGGACTGAAACTGTGTGTCTATTTTCATGAATTAAAGAGTCAATTAACACATTTTAGTTAATTATTCAACTTATAGTGACGATTAGCCCCCTACACTCTAAGAAATGCCTGCGCATTCTACTCACCTGCGATAACACTCGAAGAGCCAATCTGTGCGATCTACGAAATCAGCTCAGCAAATGATGAGGAGGAACATCTGTTTAGACCTAAAAATGAAGTCTGCGCTGTGGCATTACCTAATGCAAGCATGACGCTTTGCATTGCGTAATGCCACAGCGCAGACGCTCGTGCCCCATACTTCGTTTCAGCTACCGTCCGAGGCGCGGCCGAAGGCTGAGGGGACGGTTCGCAACTGCCGAAGAGCGTCCCTACGCACCACAAAGTAGTGCGCAAAAATAATTTGTTTTTTAAATAACGGTTTTGTGCGTGAACATTGCACAATATTCCAGATATGCTGTTGGGAGATGATTTGCAACTAAAGGAATTAAATATCTGAAGTTTATGTTTTTATTTTTATATGTGAATGCCTGTGGTTTGGGTGGCTCGTGCATCCGCTGGCAACGCACAACTGCAGCGCTTTTTTTTATTATTTTGTTTCGTGGTTGCCGAATTACGTGCTTCGCTGCTTTCCTCGCCGAGTCAACCGAGTCGCTTCAAAACGTCCTTTCGCAAAGGCACGTTTTGGGCGTCAGGCGGGAGAGGTCGATGATAAATGCCTACTCTCAAATTCGGCAGGAGACTCCAGCCGCGTCGTACGCCCTGTGAGTGCATGCGTTGTAAACAAGATAAGCGTCCGGGCGACTACGGTTCACTTGATACGTGACGAAATCAGGGCAACCCTTTACCTGCCGATCAGATGGAACGCCGAGAAGCTGGTGGAAAGGACTGCACCTCGGAGTCCTGGTATATCCAGACAATACAAGGAAACATCAACAGCCGGGTCATCGGGCATTTATGCAGCCGGTTTGCTAAGAGGCACTGTAAACCTTTCGGTATGGGCGTAACGCCTGATTCACAGTGACCCAACTCTCCAGGAGTTAAATAAATAAAGAAACAAACAAACAAACATCTCGAACCTATGCCGAAATACCGAACAGGTGGAAAGCTCGGACACAGACGCCGGCGGCCAGCCTGCGTACTGACATCCCCTGGGACTAAATTTCAGAACGTGAAAGGGCACTTTTTTAAACCTGTAGCAGACGATACCGTTGATACACCGTAGCAGACGAAATACTTGGCGAGCGCGGGCGGCGCGGACGACCAGCGGCGCAGCGAGGTGATACAAAAGTGCAGGCGAGATCGCGTGACCTATTGTCGGCGTGTGATTGGCACCGGCCACGCGTAGCTTTGGCTGCGCTCGGACGGAAGCTGAAGCAGAGAGTATAGGTCTAAACGGATGTTCCACCTCATCATTCGCTGAGCTGATTTCGTAGATCGCAGAGATTGGCTCTTCGAGTGTTTTGCGGATTAAGTAGACGCGCAGGCATTTTTTAAAGAGAGTATATCATGCCCACCTTGCCGTATAACTCACCTGCACATATAATAGTGCATCTTTCATGGCTTTCTTAAAACAAAATTCTCAAGCCTAAAAAGGAACACCATGTTTATAAAAATAGCAAAACAGGTATTTTCGAACAAGTATATAAAAACGTCAGATTGTTTGCATTAGTAAAGTATTCAATTCACCGCAATTTTATTGGTACCATATAAAGTATTTCACTACAAACGATGTGTGCTTTTAGCATTTTTGGACACTGAGAAACAATTTATGCAAAGCGAGGTCTTTAAAGTACATAGTATATAAAAGTTAATCCCACTGGTAAAAGATACTCCTTTATTACCTAATAACACATACTTTTCATGCATTTTTCAACTTATCCATATTTCAATAGTTGCAGAAGAAGCGTTTTCCTTTCGGTGGAGGAATAAGCATAGCACGAATCCACCTCATTTTGCCCGAGAATCACACGTCTAAAAAAAGCCCGTGCGTCTACTTTTCCGCACAACACTCGGAGAACCAATCACCGCAGCTTACGGAGGCACCTCAGCGAATGACAATGCCGAAACATATGCTTAGACCAAAAAACGCAGTCTGAGTTGTGACATTAAGCAACGCAAGCGTGACGTTTTGCATTGCTTAATGTGACAACTCAGACTGTGTTTTTTGACCTAAACATACGTTTCGGCATCGTCACTGGCTGAGGCGGCCTCCAGCAAGTTGCGATTCTCGATGGTGTTGTGCGGGAGAGTAGACTCACGGGATTTTTAGGTGCACTCCACTTCCAGCTTTCTGACATCATCCGACGTGCCGTACTGGTGCGAGAACACGTGTTACTGGTTTCCGTGCCATACTTGATTTCCCGAAAACGTCAATTGTAATGTTGTCAGACTTCAATGAGTACTTCAGAAAGTGTGTTCTATACTTCGTTTCAGCTTAGGTCCGAGCGCGGCCGATGTCATGAGCCGAAGGGCCAATCAAACAGCGCAAAAAGTGAAGCGTCATGGCGTGCTCTCTGCGCTTGATAGGACTAGCCGGCGGAGGAGAACGCACAGAGGGACGGCGAATACCGACTGGTCCTATCAACTGCAGGGAGCACGCCATGACGTTGTGCCTCTTTCGCTGTTTGATTGGCCCTTCGGCTCATGACATCGGCCGCGCTCGGACCTAAGCTGAAACGAAGCATAGTTCGAAAAAACGCCTTCGACGTGAGACTTCAACGCAAATACATTATGAAGACTGCTCTACCTATACGGAGCACATAATTTATGACACTTCGTCTGTCTCGTTCGTGCACATTTAATGGCGCGTGCACCCTCTAAATAAAACAGGCCGAGTTTGTTGCAAGCTCCTGCAGACTGTCGCTTGTTAGCGAATGTTTCTCATTCGCTAACACGGCCAACCCTTCACTACGCAGCGAATGTTTCTCATTGACTAATTAGCGTGACCGACCGGTCTAAAGCGCTGCGCCCAACAGGTCAGCTCTTTGAAACAAACACTAGGGTAACGCACAACGCTCATCATAACTATGTAGTCGGTTAATCGGCGTTTTTTATTTTGCCTACGAAGCGTTACTGTTTTTTTTAATTTTTCATTCAGAACGGTCTTCAACAGCCCCATAAAACCTTTGACTTCAAATCCAGGAAGGGTACATTTCTTAAGTTTTCTATTGGAGGGAAGGGGGGGGGGGGGGGTCAAAGTCGAAGTGGTGAATAGTACAGTCGGGACATAGCCTCCTTTATACTGGTCAGGGAGACATTCATAACTACCTCTGTTCGATGTTTTCAAAGCTTACATTTCTTTAGCGCTCGTGACAGTGCAGGCAGGCCCGAAAATGTTGATCACAAAAAAACAGCAAAAATACTCCGCAAAAAAAAAAAAAGACGTAGAAAAAAGAAGTGGGCATATGTTTATTATTATATAAAACTAGTCCAAACACGCCTGAGATACTTGGTACTACAAATCAACGGCTTTCGCGAGCGATTGCACCTCCTCCCTTACTAAATTTTCCTGTCAGTGAAACAGACGCTTCCGTCAAAGTCAGAACAAAAGGTTCTTAACTGCAATTGACGATCAGAATCCGGTCACGATATATGGTTTGATTAGAAAAAGAGCTGATCGGTGTCGAAGATATATACATTTTGTAAGGTATGTGGGTGATCCTTTACTAAAATCTGGTTTCAAGTCTCGCGGGTTAGCTGCCAAAGTTAGTTCTTCGGTTACAGTATTTCACCTCTTTCGTGGCTGAAATGACGCTTCCCAGTGCGCATGCGCCTCTTCGTAAGAGTGAAAGCCAGTTTGACAGTAAGCATCGAATTTACGCCCAGTGTAGATTTTTTTCTTTTTCTTTTTTAGCAATGTGGGTGTTTTAAATGCAGGATATGGAGCTAATGATGGCGTTCCGGCGTAGAATGGCCGGCAACACGGCAACCTCGTTCCAGGTCATCAGGCGTTTGTGCAAAGCCATGCCTACACTCGTCAGGAACTATGTGAGTTAACCAATCTGCTGAGCCGATTAACGTTCTCGCACATCGCCTAAAACACAAGTTAAAACCGCTCCAGTCACATGTGAGCCAAGACTGAGCGGTTTGGGCCCGATTCCTAACGCGTTCACCCGAATTCGGCAGTTTCTCTCGTAAAATCATATACACCGCTGGCCATAAACGTAATAGAATTAAGGCTTTTTTCTTTTCAAGATAAGTTAAAAGTTTTTTGTCGATAATTGCGAAAAACAACATAATAATAAACACAATTACGTTTCATGAAAGAAACAATTCATTTACCAAGAAGCTATCGCGATTGCATTGAAAAACAAGACTTCACAAGTTTTCTGGGTTCAAGCGTAATAAGACGACGTCCACAACATTTGCACGTTCCGAGCGAAAACGGCGAAAAGGATAACCACAACGATCTGCGAATGTAATTTCTGTTTCTGATTCCAGAGATCGACTCTCAAGAACCTGGCCAGGGTACGTCTTGTGTGACTCATTCACATATATACTCGCATTACAAAACCTCACAGAAAAATGCTTCACAAAAAGCGAAGCATTGAGCAGTAGTGACGTGAAGGCAAATGGTAATAGAAAACTGTGTATTCTTACAAGTATTTAAAACTGTTTTGCCACTTTTTCTTCTTCTTCTTCTTCTTATTTTGAGCGCATTGCCCCATGAAAACAATTTGTGTGATCCGGGAGAACAGAGAATTTCGTTTGTTCGTTTGTAAACCTCTGCCCTGTTTTTTTCTTCTTCTTTTTTGTTTAACGATGAAAGATTTTAATCTTTTTTGCGTCTTTGGTGGTGTAGTTTAATAACGTTCTACTACTGTTAAGGTACGTTCTAAAATCAATCAATCAAGGTTTTCAGTAAATCAAAAGAAAGAGGCAGTAAAATAAGTACTTTGACAACTCTTGTTTAATTATTTCCTTCGCGCTCCCTGATATGTTATCGCAGAAGGAAAACGCCAACCAGATTGAATTCCTGATAAACATCTGCGAGAACGCCACGCTCTATCACTTACCAATGGTCACCAAAACTTGAGAAGGTTGGTATTCACGGCTAGTGTACACGGGTGCATATTACGAGACAACTAAAACGATACAAAACTTCGATGAAACTTCAGAAACACCACCTACGTTGCTGGCAACTAAAATTAATTTGGGGTTTTGACCAAAAAAAATTATAATAATAAAAACAAGATAATGACGTAAAACATAGCTACATTCATGTCTCCTAATATTGACCCCATTAATACGAATTCCCCGCTGCATAGACAGCATATTCGAGGGACGAACTGTATAAATACATGCAGTTTTGTCCTGTTATGTGGACGTCGACGACTCACATTTTGGACGATTTTTGGGGAAATGGAGGTGTCCATATTAACGAGATATGACTGTAGATCTAATTTTTATTTCTGATTGTGTTTTGGAGGTGCTGAGTTGCATCGTTAGAGCGATATTGGTGTTTTCGAAGTGAGATAAGAAAGAATGAATCAGAGGAGTGTCACTGGGGACCTGAAAGGCATTGCCACACTAGTACATCGATAGAAAACAAACATAACTAAAAATTAAAACCCGTGCAAGCGCGTCTGCATCTACTGCACTAAACGCGCGAACATGAATCACTTTTGGATTTATCCAAATACACCAAAGGAATTTTAGGTACCAAAAGAGCTTGCCGGGAAATAAGAGATGCTACGGTAGATTGCCAGGTCGCCAACAAGCTTTGTTTCTCTTCGGCAAACGAGAGCAGGTGTCTACAGCACTAATTGTGACCACATCCTAACAGGGAATGAGACCGACACACAGGATCTGTCGGCTGAGATGATACGACGGATTTCGTTCCGGAGCGTATTAATTAGAGGCCAGCGTCACACATGGCATGCTCACAGCTCCAACGTCCGGTCTGAAACCAATGAGTGGCGTTGTGATCGTCAGTACGCTAGAAGAACAATAAAATGCGCCTTGATTTCCTACTGGTGGTGGCATGATTGGACCTATTTTGTGACTTTCTTTCGTGTTTTCTCTCTGCCCCATGGTAGTTACGGGTACCACAAGCGGGAACAATAACGGCAAATATTAAACAACACGAACGATTAACACATGGTGAATACGTTTATTGACGCCAGGTACACCTGGCATAATTGGAAATATGATTATCGCACCAAATCATCCCTAACCTGAGCAAATATAACAGCGCTAATAACCAACTAGTTTTTCTACCTAGCTTGTTGTGATCTGCAGCCATATTCAACTTTTTCACGGTGTGAGTACACCGCTGTGCACAACTGGCTGAAGGAGAGTACACGAATACCGGCGAATATCATGTAGACGTCGCGTGATTGTAGCACATTTAGATACACTGACATCTGAAAGAAAAACACTTTATATTATAGTAAACATCATTTGTGCATTGGTTGCGACATAAACGTGCGACCCTTAATTTCCATCATGAATTGGCGTCTCGATTAACATGTGCGTTGAACACGAAAGCGTGTCTAAGCAGTCTGGGGGGGGGGGGGGGGGGGGTGACAGAAAAAATGAGAGAAAAGCCTTTGCTTGTCCTTTTGCATGACAATAACACCGACAAGGTATTACCCTCCTTCCCACCTAAAGTAGACAACCAGACCATTTACTGGCTCTTGTACTGCGCGGTAGTTCCCTGCAACAGGAGGCAGAATGCGAGGCAGTATCTTGAAGTGTGACTCCAGACTGCGACGTCATTTAAAGCACGCAAACTGAACTGGGCGTTTAAACACAATATTATCTGAAAAACGATACATCGGAGCATTGCACACATAAGAAGCGTCGCAAGATTAAGTAGGTCACATACGGCAATAAAATATGCAAGCTATGGGACAGAGTCATTGAAATGTTCGCTAGATTCTAATAATGAGCACAATCATTGTTTTTGACGTCGATTTTTAGTT
>JAZHYW010009618.1:0-20156 GCA_037355805.1 Ixodes ricinus
GCGAGGCAGCTGGCAAATGGAAAGGATGAGATATGTCCATTTTTACGCGAGCTACTGTTTGTAATATTTTTTTCTTTTCGCTAAATTATTGGTATGTGCTTCAATTGCTGGCGTGTGCTAGAGTGAATATTCAGAAATTACATCGTGTTTTTGCCGTTTTCATCTGGAGATCGGGGTGGGAGAGAATGCGTCGTGACAATTTGTTTCGACGCGTTAGTAAAGGAGGGCTATCGTTATCTCACGTGTTCGTTAGACAGACTGTATCGCCGTTTTATGTTTCTTAGAGAACAAACCAACCCTTTTCTTCGGACGGTAATTCAAATGACACTTGCAGATGAAATCCCTTTCCTTGTTGTTTCTTCATGTAGACCCGAGCAGAGGAATCTCAGGAGTTTTCTTCGAGAAGTGGTCGAAGCGTGTCGTTTCTGACTGTGCGTTTTTCTCTTCATCACTTATCGACAGTGACACGCAAGAGCTTAGTGTTTTTCCTGAACCGTTGTATAGTTCCGTGTTTCATACAGGCCCAGTAGCGTAATGTGTTATCTAGAGTTGAAAAGATGACAATCGCCCCATCTATTGAAACATTCTGTTTCAGTTACGCACCAATACGCTCCCTGTCAAAACTTGGCTTGAGGGGAAAAACATTACGTACCGTGGGGAGTTGATTGTTTTTTGTCCAAAAAGCCTAAAACTATAGAACATATTTTTCTCGACTGCTGGGACGCTTTCTTTTCTGGGACGTCCTCCAGCGTACTATTAAAAAAAGACTTGCCTTTAACCCCGTACAGCATTAGGTTTCTTCCTGTGGAGAAACAAGTTGAAATCCCTTTCGACCTAGTCATGCTCTGGGGCCTGCATGCCATATGGAGAACTAAAATGGCAGTGAGGCATGCCGACGTCGATGCTCGACCCGTACGCATGTATTTCATTAAATCTATATGCAGACTAAAATCTGTATACGCCACTTTGGTTTGTGCGCCTGATTGGGTGTCAATTTTAGACGTACTTGAGACCTAGAAATAATTTTCTAATTTTACGACCGCGCATACGTGATCTTCATGAAGTGAATTTAGCAGTGTGATCCTTTTGTATTGTACATGTCCAAACCGGCAATAAAAAAATAAAAATGTGCTTGTTGGTTAGGAAGTAGAGTTTCGGGCTGGTGTGCGCATGGTAGCCAGGTCGATTCCCAGCCGCGGCAGAGCACTTTTTTTGCGAATAAAAGGCATTTACCACGCGGCGATTCAAATATTAACACGTGACCGTCATGTGATCGCAGCGCAGCACCCTTTGTAGGACGCAGCTTGAACCCGGAGAAATCACGTGGTTGTCATCACGTGATGAGAACTACGTGTTGTCAACAGGTATACTTTGTTTCACCTTATCTTGTACCGCAGCGAAGGCTAAAGCGCGAGCCCATGGCGTTGGCAGCTGCCCTTGGTGCACGAGAGCGTGTGCCGCCGACATATGCTTTAGAGCAAGGAGCTCGCACTTGTATCCTTTCCTGTGGTACAACTCAAGCTTAAACGGAGTTTGGTGATGACATCTCTGATACTTGTCTTTCCCACGCTTCTTGCACGCGTACATGACTTCAGACCACGGTGGAAGAAATACATTTATTTGGTGACTCTGGCCGCTCTTCCCTCGAGGAGCGAGCGACCAGATCGTGTTCGGAGCTAGCATCGAAACAGGAGTATACTTTGTTTCCCCTTATGATGTACCGCAGGAAAGGCTACAAGCGCGAGCTCCTTGCTCTGGGGCGCATCTCGGCGGCACAAACTCTCGTGACTTAAGAGCGGCTTCCAACGCTCTGAGCTCGCGCTTCTAGCCTTCGTTGCGGTACAACGTAAGGGGAAACGAAGTATAGTTACTTCCGCGACGCCGCAGAGGGCGCTGAGGTGTGAGCACCATTAAAGCCCCTCGATAGGTTTACGTGTCTCGCAAGTAGCGTCAAATGCGCGAGCGCACGAGGCCTATGTCTCGAGCGGCCTTTGGAAGCAAATGGCGGCGCAGCATGGAAATGAGTGGCACTTGGAAGCGAATGGCGGTGGAGCACGCGCTCGCTGCACGTGTCTCGCGCGTTTCTACAACAATGGTTGGCAGTACTTGTAAGAAACGCCTTTATCAAGGGGCTTTAAGCACCATGGGTATGAGGTCTCTCCTCGGCGGCCACGGTTTCGGGGGCGTAGCTTGCTCGCCTTTTGCGCGGTGTGGTGGTGGTGTGCGGCCAGTGGTTGGACACATGTTTTGCTTTGCTGCTGCGTGGATCAAAGGTGCCACCATTGTGCTCGAAGGTGAGCCTTAACCCGAAGAAGTTCTGCTATAAAGATGGGAAAGACGTGCTTCGTTCCCAACTGCAATTCGGGGTACCGGAACTGTGCAGAGCGAGTGTCCTTGTTGAAAGCTCTATCGAATAACGCTCGCCTGGAGCAGTGGCGTCGTGCAATTCCGAGGGCCGTTCGCACGTTACTACCTAGTCTCCTCATCTCGTTGACCAAATGAAGACCAAGCTTCACAGTCTAATTTTTGTTGAAGACTGGGAATGCGAAGATGTCCTGACAGAAAAGGCTGAAGAAACCAAGGCTGTGGACTGCATACTATATTGTGTAACTGTGTTTTGAGTGTGAAAATGAAAAAAAGCTACACGCTTCTCTGCATGCCGATTTGCTTTCAGCATCGACAAAACCACTTCTGCTGAAGCAGCACTGACAAACGTGAAGAACACAGGAGGCCCTAACACCCCAACAAGAACCTATTCCAGCTACTGAAGAAAGCGGAACAGCTCTTCGTGTGCGGAACAGTTCTTCGTGTAAAATAAAAGCCACCAGACTGTCTACTGAGACACAATCGACAGTGTTCTTGACGCATGCACAACAACGTTTCCAAGCGCTGAACACAAAGAAGAAACAGTTGCCCAGTTGCTCCACTACTACTTTAGCATGCAAAAGCGACAACTCTGGCTGCATATTACCATGCGTATGAACAAACAAGCTCAAGAAAAGAAGAATTCAGCAAAGCAGCGCTCGCCTTAGTTTGAGAGCATGGGCGAGAAACACAGGATGTAGGAGATAGCGTTCTTTGGTACTATGCAGTGAATTCAGCTTTTGTGTACATTTTAATGGGAAATATTTGCCAGGTATTTTTTACAGATGAAAAGTGTGTTATGTCCTATAACCGCTACAATTGTTTGACTTTAAGTCACTGTGTCATCGTGTCAGTCACTATGTCAACATACTGTTTCGTCATTTCAGTCGCCATGTCATCATAAATATAATTTTTTTTCTTCTCACAAGGTTTGTGTGTTCCGCAGTACAAGTTGACATTGTATGTATAAACCAGTTGTAATGCTATAGCCTTTACGCGCATGTAAATAATTATTTTGGCCCCACTATGTAACATTATCAGAATTTTTTTTTTCGATAAGAAGGCAGGAGTAGGGTGGAAAAGATCACCCGACCTCCTATAAAGCCACGCAATGTGTGTAAACAATTTACAGAACTGTTACCAACAAGCTGTTTGACAAAACATGCGAGCACGACCCAGCTGTTTACTCTAAATTACTCTAAGTTATTGAAGGCCCAGTAGATTATGCCGGCAAGTTTTATATTTATACAAGTGTTTTTGTCACGTTAAGTTATCATCGGAATGTTCTCGTTTAAAAAAAAAAACAGAAACCGCACGGGGAAAAATGCAATCAGTGCCAGTGCCCCAACATAAATCCTTCATTTCAGTACACAGTACAGAGGGACCGGGTAAAGAATGCCTATTTTCCTTCACAAGCCCTCCATGGAAGCCCTCACAAGCCCCTCTAAACTTTGGCGTCATCTATCTTCATGCGCGTGAAGCGCGCTAGCGCGCCGAACATGATGTAGTCGCTGCGTGAGACAGAGAGTCATCACATGAATGTATTTCTTCAACCGTGAAGGTAAACATCTTCGACAGACGTCTGTCTGGTTCTTGATGTTGAAACCAATCTCCGAAAAAGATATCACCTTGAATCATGGCATATCCAAAATACACCAGGGAATATCAACAGATCTATGGGTACCTTACCATCTGTTTATGTAAGTGGACTGCGACACGTGATTAGAAAAAGACTGGATGGCAAGGCGGAAGCGCGATTAGAAGATATTCGTACCACCAAAGAAGACGAGGCTGCTCCCACGCACGAGATCAATCACCCCTGAAGGAACCAAACCGGATTTGAAACGTTGGGTCGAAGTTTAATGTTCGGTTGGAGTCAATTATTTTTCCATTCTTCCACCGTGCTTCAGACTGATGACAGTGGTTGTTAACACCTGGTGATTACATGCAAAGTGCCACGCTTCTAGCTCGCGCCGCGTACGTGACTTCCACACCTATCTTGCGTACGTGACTCGAGGGCGGGACCTCGATGAGCTCCGATTGGTCACTGACTAGTGCACCGTGGGTGGGGTAATCGATGCCCACGGCCTGGCATTGGTCATTGGGATGGGAGAGAGGTAAGGGGCTCCGTCCTGCTGCTTTGGGATTCGTCAGATCGGTTTGGCCCCGCTCTCCTGGGCTTTGAGTGACAGCTGCGCAAATCCGTGCATATTTCCTACTGCTATGCTGCATTTTTCATGCAGTTCGAAGTAGTTACAAAAGAGCCCCTCACCGGCTAACCCGACTTTAGCCGAACGCTGACGCTACGTTCGGTAGTTCGGCTGAGCACTGAGTTATTGGTATTTGTTTTCCCCATTCGTGTAGTACTAAAATTAGCCACTTGGGGCACCAAGGTCTGGTCTGCTAACCAATATAGTGTGCTATGGTCCGGGGCTGGTGGCTGGTTTCCTCGCCCTCCCCCCCCTATTAACCCCAAATGCCCCTTGTCCCCTCCTTCCATGCCACTGGCGAAGGGGAGGGGGATAAAATATAAATAACACCCCTCCCCGTTTCCCGCCTCAATGCCCTTGGTTTGAGGGGTTCCAACTGCGAGACGGGAAATAGAGCCGCGTACAATTTTCAAAATAATGGTTGCGAAAGGGCCAATAGTCCAGAGCTGGCTAAATTACTCATATTTTGTAATTAAATTACATTACTAATTACTTTGCTGAAAATTGCTGAAATGTAATTAAATTACATTACAAATTACCACAGCCAGAAAGTAATTAATTACCATTACAAATTACTTTTAGAAGTAATGACATTACTTTCGCATTACTTTTGTATACTTTTAAATATAAAGGAGCTATTGATAACTTCCTTTTACAGACAACTTTATTTACATTATTTACACAGTTCATGGCACACAGCTAGAACTCTCTGTTGCATCTCAGGAGCAGCTGCGCTTCAAAATTTTCGTCGGAGAGAGATCCCCTCTTGCAGGACAACGTGTCCCTTGCCATGCTGAACAACCTTTCGGCCGGAGCAGACGAAGGTAGCCCGGTGTTGAACCGCACGAAGAGCTCTTTCATCTTCGGAAAGCTCTCCAAAACTGAAAGTTCTGTGGTATCGCTGTGCTTCCAACGGTGGAATTCGTCAGCGTCTGGACGATGCGCTTCTGTCCGCCTGATGCTGAAGAAATCATCGTCTGGATCAGAAATTTCCGTTGCCGGCTCTGGTCTCACTTGTTCTTGCACGGGAAGCGAAGCATTGTACTGGCACTGCACCAGTTTCCAGTCCTTCTCTCCCAGTTCTTTGTCTGCTAGCCATGCCAGCTTGAACCGCGGACCCTACGCGGATTATCTCTGGGAGGGGGAGAACAATTGTCATTGTTCGCAAAATCGCGTCGAGGGCCGTTCCACCAGGGGCCTTAGTTCGACCTACTTCCCCTCCTTCGTTTCCCGAGAATGTCGAGCAGAAAAGCTCGAATGGCAGGCACTTACCAGCCCTATTTCTCACAGTGGAAGATAACACAGAGAGGGTACGCAGCATGCATCAGAAAAAGTAAGCGGAAACTTTCAAGAGGGGCCAGAAAACGTCGAATGCAAAACCGCAAAACATAGGTAGAGAATCGCGCTGAGCGGGTTTTCACAGTTCAAGAGAGTGGCAGAAAATGTCTAGCTGATAGCGGGCGCGAGAGTCGCACCAGCCGCATTAGCATCAGCAACATAGCAGCGGCCAAAGAGCGTTTTTTGGAAACATGTAAAGGAAAAATAAAAAGTAAAATAAAAAAAGCGCTGTGTATTGTGGACAAAAAATATGCCTGGTGCGAAAAAGTAATTAGGTAATTTAATTACAATTACTGTCGCTGGAGTAATTCATTACATTACTAAATTACCTGCTACAAAAAGTAATGAATTACATTACTAATTACTGGAAAAAGTAATTAAATTACTGTAATTTCATTACAGTAATTACATTACTGCCAGCTCTGGCTAATAGGGTTCGCGCTCCAGTAGCTTACGACTGGACATGCCAGGCCAAATCAACAGGCTCGTGCCAGGGCTGGTAATGGGCAGGCGCGTGCAGTGACACCCTTTTAAACTTCCTATACTGACGTCAGGCTCAGGATTATCAGCTGTCAAGGACAAATTCGATAATGCGTGTTTAATTACGTTCGAATTGACCATAACAGGTTTGAATATATACCGTTGAAGCTAGGAGTCATCACGTTCTGGAAATATCACCGTGAATATTGACAACCTGACATTACTCTTATTTACGAGTAGCAGAGCACGTTGGACAATCTATTGACGACGTGAGCGATCAAAAGTGTCGCCGTGGTCGGCCTCCCACGATTGGCCGAATGCTGAATGCAAAGGATTTCGCATCAACGGAAACAAGAGGATTATAAGAGCTTGAATTTTGACAGTGTTGGCAGCGGTGCTTGGAGCGCTTGCAATGATTTCAAGCTTCCACCATGCTAATTACAAACACCATCGAACTTGTTGATCGGAAGATAATTACGTCACGAGAGAGAACCATAGGAGGGCGGCACCAAAACATATAGCCGCTAATAGTTAACTACAGAAATAATAAAACACTGAAATTAAAAAAGAACAAACACTCATAAGCTTTAAAAAAAACACGGAAGAAACGAGTTTTTGTCATTTGCCAATTTCAGTTTTATTCTTTTTGCATATACCAACCCGAATAAAAAAATCCATCAATGTAACACTGTTTGGCAGTCAATGTTTTCTGGTGGACCCTGACTGTGCCTGACTGTACGTCAAGCATGTCTGATTGGCCAACAAGTTACTCTGACCGACAGCCGAACTCCAGTCAGACTCCGCTTGCCGGCTTTTTGATGGTTTCCTGGCGGCAGTCGGCCGCCGCGAAATGCCATCAAGATTTCTTGGTGGCGATTCTGATTGTATATCGATTGTCTCTGACTTTAAGTCAAAAAGCTTTGACGGGCAGACAGACGTACGGCCGAAGGACGTAAAGTTCGTTCGAGTACCACTATTTCGTCAAATCGACGAATAAGAAAAATAATCTATGCACGAGAAAACGATTTCGGGACGTGGACCCATGAAACCGGTGATGTTTCATGGGTTCACGTGCGTCGAACACGCCACTTTCTATACTTTCGCTTCGCCCATAGAGGCTTCGCCGAGCTTTCATGAACGATCGCTCTCGACTCGTTTTGTTTGCCCGCTTGCTCCAACCTGTCAACCCTGTCCGGGCTCTACAATGTCTTATGTTTTAGTAGAATTTCTCCTCGACAAGACCCAGTCTGTTGTGAGTTTCCACTATGTAAGGAACTTTAGCGGTGTAGTTTAAGACGAAAAAGTGTACCAGGTCTACTGGGCCGGAGAGGCGCGCACAAAAGGAGGGTTCAACGACGCGAAAGTACTCTACATGGCAGTTGAGTAGAACTGAAGTGCGGCGATTGATGTACGAGTGCTTTGCATAATATGCTGAAGGCTTAACTGCATATGGAGCCGAAGCATTCTTTAGAGGCTGTGTCTACAGTGCCGTCCGAAGACACTCCACTCGCGCCTACAAGTGCCGTCCGAAAGTGAGTCAGACGGCGCGTGTATCACTGGGTCTCACTATCACACACCCCAGTTTCTAGAGTACCGTCCGACGGCACTGTTGCAGAGCGTTTAAGTGCCGTCTGACGGTACTCTACTCACGCATTCAAGTGCCGTCCGAAAGTATCGTATAAAACACGGTCTCAAAACGAGTTTTTTGAAGCTGCAGTGTAGCTTAGTGCTAAGACGTCTGCCTCATGAGGAAGCGGTCCCGGGTTCAATCCCCACTGCGGGGTTGCTTTTTTTAAAATTTATTGAGCATTTTGTTTTGTTGACGCATTTGTCCATATTTACATTTCTTTTTAATGCGAATATTAATGCGAATATTAATGCTAATATTATTGCGAATAGCATTCTTTGGATACTTCACGCACTTTTCGTCTATGTATCTATCTATCTATCTATCTGGCTATCTAACCTCTTACGCCGCGGGTCGATAAATAAATAAAAAAGACCGGCGCCGGCTGGGATTCGAACCGTTGACCCTTTGATCAGCAGGCAGACGCGCTAACCACAGAGCTATGAAGGCAGTCATTCAACGCACTCTAAACGGTTGTTTATATCTTTACCATAGGACGCGCTTTACAGCGCTGTCACAGCTACCGGTGCGGCGCGTTCCATGCACGAGGGCTCATTCCGCTCTCGTGAGGCTGAGCATGGCCGCTAGCTCACCCTCTCCCGCGCTCGGGAGAGGGTGATGTAGCGGCCATGCTCAGCCTCACGAGAGCGGAATGAGCCCTCGTGCATGGAACGCGCGCGCACCGGTACTGTGACAGCGCTGTAAAGCGCGTCCTATGGTAAAGATATAAACAACCGTTTAGAGTACCGTTGGTTGAGACTAGCTGAGACGCCAGAAAGTCTGGTCGGTACCATTTTGAGTGTTTGTGCGTATGGCGCGTGCTTTGCTCGCCTTCCTAAGTGACACAAATGCACGTGCTGGGCTGCGGAGATCGTGCGCAGGGCTGTGAAAGTGTCAACAAATTTAGAATCGCCTCAAGAGTGGGCTGGCGTATCTAGAGTGTGCCGGCCACCTGACGAACGCGCATAACTCCGCACCGTTTGATGCTATTCGCATTAACGTAGATAATCATTCCCAAAGGATGGGTTCTGCTGACTTTTTACGATTAACATTGAGAAAACCGAATGTTGTCGACGAAATTTCGCTGAACAAAATGGTATGGGACTGCGTTTCCGGAGGTGCATGGGGAACAGCGGGGCCTGGTTTACCGGCTGGACGCCGCGAAGCGGCATGTACGACGGGGCCAATTAGGTCAATAGTTTTGTAATTTGCAGCCGCATACTGTCACCGCGAAGCGAGCGTGAACGCACGGCCGGGGGGGGGGTGTTAACGAGTTCCCCAGTGATACGCGCGCCGTCCGACTCTCTTTCGGACGGCACTTTTAGGCGCGAGTGGAGTGCCGTCGGGCGGCACTGTAGACACAGCCGATGGCGACTCGGCTTGTGAACTGTTTCATAGCCATCCAAGATGGCCACCTCGGAAAGGGAGCTTTTGTATAAATGCTGCCCTTGTTGATGAAATTCCCTTGGCAGTAGCAGTCAGACGTGATCTGATGGACCATCAGGGCACGTTCCACCAGGGCTGCTGGCTGGCAGTCAGTGTCTTAAACTACGTACCTTGATGGAATTTTCTATTAGGGATTACTCTTATTTACATAAATGAAAGCAGAATTAATAAGATCTTCATTAATTTGAAATGCCGACACAGCGACGTTCTTGGTAGCCTACTTGGCCAATAGTATGTAGTTAAGTAGAGTAAAATCATTTTATTCCAAAGATAGAGATGAATTGCCGATGGCGAAATCCGTCCATAAGCTGACAGCGCCACTCGGCTGGTTCTTACGTAGCCACGTCGGGCTACACTTCGATTATATCAAAATGGCCAAGAACGAGTGAATGTGGCTGCAGGGATGTATTTTAGCAATTTATGCTCTATCGGTGGAAATAAAAACTATATCAGAGAGTCCAATTCTGCGGTGTATGTTTTAGGATGCAATTACCCCAAACCTGTGCAGTGTTCTTGAGAGTCTGTAGGGGTCGCCTGGGGAGTTTATCGTTTGCTGGAAAGTGGGGTGATCAGATCTTCAATGGTTTGATGGGGGCACCCGACAGCTCGCCACGAGGATGGGGATGAGCAGTCTAACCAACTTTAATCTTTTGCCCGGTAAGGAGATAGATACATTCTTCCCCTCTCGCCACAAGGTGGCGGCTAGGTGTCGAACCGAAATTTTTATCGGTTCGGTTCCGGTTCGGGTTCACGGCTTTCGGTTCAGCTCCGGTTCAGTTCCGGGCAGCAAAAAATAACGGTTCGAACCGGTTCGAACCGGTTCGAACCGGTTTGAACCGCTAAACTGAAAATATATTTTCCGCGTTCCTTTGGCAATAGGCACTATTTCAAGAGTGAAACGAGTAACTATGTAGCTTTTTATCTTTCGTAGAATCCACTTTTATTTTCAGGTACCAAAAATAACTTGCATTATTTAATTTTGATGAAACAGTAAATGAAAAGCTAGATTAATATATATGACTCAATATCTATTTTTTACCCCAGTTGCATATATTTTACCTGAATCTAAAGGTTATCAGTCAGGTGGGTCGCCTAAAATACGCGTGATTCGTACAACTTTGCGTCGCAGTATTAAAAGTCGAATCCTGGAGCTGTCTTGCACTTAGAAATTAATTACAGTGCATCAAATCATAAAATGGGCGCGCCATATATATCCTGAAATCTATAGTTTATAAAATACGTTGCACAATATATATGATGACGACGCAACCGAGCTAAAAGCAATAATATTTTCAAAATCTCAGGAACGTTTTAGGACAAACCCTTTCAGTCTACCTTTTATAGAAACACTGAGTGGCAAGCACAACGCTTGCTTTCCTGACCAATATTGTTTACACTCAGCACCGTGATGCAGGCGAAAAATCATGCAGAAAAGAGTGACCTTCGTATTCGGATCGGATCTGGCCTAAAATAGGAGTTTTAGTATACCGTTTTCGTGCAGCCGCTCTGCAGAGCGGAGCGCGGAATCGCCACTGCGCCTGCGCGCCGATGGCCTTGGCTGTAGAGTTCCCGGTAGCGGAGGGCTTAGCGGAGGGGAAACACGGTCTACTAAAACTCGCTATTAGCGCTTACCGAATTGAACATATTCGACATAGCTTTGCGTTTGAGCTTTGTTCTTGACAAGATGCCGGTCAATTCAATTTGCAAATAAGCATAACCTTTGCTATTTCTTTTTGTTAAATAGAACAAATTAGTATTTCATAGTCTACTCGGCATTACAGCTACTTAATTGGTCACTTTCTGACGGTCTGCGTGCGCAATCATCACAGTTCCACCACGCGCCACTGTGGACCTTGTTTTCATATAGCTCACAGACACATAAAATTGTTGTTTATCAAATAAAAGAAGTAAGAGACTTCTATATGTTTGAGAAGTTGAATATGCGTCAGGAACACAATTTATTTAAATCAGCTTAAAGGGCCCATGAAACGATTTTTGGGCTGGGATAATTGAATTTAGGTTGGGATTTTACTAATAGCACATCGTTTAGTGGGCCAAAAGAAAGAAGGTAGAAAGTCAAAGGGCTAATTTTCAGTACAAAAATTCGAAAACACAGCGGACTATCTACCTTCTCCCTTCAAAGCTCTCTGCCTTTTCACTGATACATCCGCGGTACCCAAAGCGTCACCCGGTCCACACGTCAACAACACCGGACCTCATTCATCCCTTCACCCCTAAGCTGACAGTGCGGTGGAAGCTATGCGCTTGCCGGACCAATCATCCACCTCCCTTTCATCACCTGACGTCATTCTCTATGCTCGAGGGAGCGTGATCACGTGGCAAAGTCTGGCTTGCCCAAGGAGCACGTAGCTTCCACAGCACTGTCAGCTTAGGGGTGAACGGGGTGGGGAGAGCAACTTTTGTCTGAGTTTTGAGTGACGGGCTAATCTTAAGTACAAAACGAGCGTGCTGGTAACAATAATTAAACATGAGGAAGATACACAAAAAGGGCTAGGGGAGAATGGCTCTGTCCGCATACACAAACGAGAGTCCGAGCACGAGGGGAGTCCTCTTCCGTCTTCTGAACTGTTTGGTACATTCGCGATTTTGAGTTGAGGAGAAAAGCTAAGAAGGAAAAAGTTAAAAAATCGTTTCGTGACCCCTTTAAAAATAATAAAAAATTGTTTAAGTTTTTTCCAAAATCATTTATACACGTGCCTCTGAAGATAAAGCCGGAAAAGATTTGCAGAGCATATTTAAGATAATTTGGGGGCGCATTTACTTATGATGTATATCTTTAGGTTGATCGGCCCGTTATTTATGTTGTCAAGTCTGCAGGCAGTAATAAAATGTTGGTTATTGTCATCAATGAATATGACTGTATGAAGTTCACACAACCGCTTGAGATCGACACGGGAGGACGATACTCGAAAATACGCCATCTGTTGAGTCTGCGAAGCGTGCTTATTTGTTCGCTGTTTGGTAGTGTGAAACACCAGGTCGCGGCGTATGCCAAAAATAACTGTGTGCTCACGTTATAGAACTGTAGGTAAATGCACGAAATGTACAGAAAGAAAGATAATAAATGATAGTCTTCTAAATAATACCATACACGACGACTTACTGCAAAAAGAAATATATAGAGATGCATGTGTTTTAACATAAACACGTTTGACGAAACTCCGTCTTGTTGGGTCGAAAATTTGAGAAATTCAGACCTTCACAAACCAAGTCCCAAACATTTAGTGGCCGGACATTTCAACGGTTGTCGCACGCTCTTGTTGTTTCGATTTTATATTGGTTTAGACCAAGGACGTCATTGACAAAAGAAAATGTGCATAAAATTCTGATCCTCTCGTACCTGTTATGTTCAAAATACACCAGATTTCTTGTTTATTTTATGCTTAATGTGTTGCTAGAGTCCCAGTCACTAGTTCAAACAAAAACGATGCAAATTAAAAAAAAAGAACAAAATGGCAAGAAACGCTTTGCATGGCACCTTCAAGTCCAGATGCAGCCGATGCTACAAGCGCGAGCATTTGGTCCTGACCACTTTGCAGGAGCACGCGTACTTTGACGCCGAAAGCCCGGAGCTCGCTCTTGTAGCTTCTGCTACGCTCACACTTAAAGTGAAACGGAGTATTGTGTTGAGAACTTCATATTTCACCAGAAAACTGAATTGTTTAACATGGTTTGCACGTGACATCATCGCATTATATGCTATACTTCGTTTCAGCCTAACTATCTAGACGCAGCCGAGGCTACAAGCGCGAGCTCCGGGCTTTCAGCGTCCCTGTCAAACACGCGCGATCGTGCACTGCAAGCACTGCTCAGGGCCGCATGCTCGCGCTTGTATCATCGGCTGCGTCTGGACTTTAACTGAAACGAAGTATAGTGGTCAGAAATTTCCTCTTGCTGAGAAAATCCAATCCCGTGGTGCAAAATGCACGCTGCAGAAGGTTCGCGGTCAGTGCAGGTGCAACCCATGTATTCAAAAACAAAAATTATTCTTGCTTGGTGCAGCGTCGTGAGGAACGGCGCGAGTGACTGGCACCACAAAAACGCGCTTTCTGGCAGGATTTATTTTCCAAACGAAGTAGTTTTGCAGGATCACGCCGACTGCTCTGTGCTGAGGATGCGGAGCAGAGGAAGCTTTACAACACATCATGTTTTTAACACCCCTCCCCCTCTTTTATTTGACGATGCTTTTCCAGAGAATACTTTTAATTTTTAAGGAACTCCCTCCTCCGTTTGGGGGTGCCGATTCGACAATTATATTTATGCCATTTGTTAACAGTAATCCTCCATTTATTTTATTTTGCACCCAAAAACTGTGAAGTTTAAACAAGACTGCGAGAATTTGAGCGGCTGCCGACGTTCGGCTGTCCCTCAAAGGCAACTAGAATCTTTCTTTTCAGGTATCCCTGCCGTACACACATGTAGTTCTATTTATCGTCAGAGTAATAAGCCATATTTGAGTCCTTTCAATGCTTCTACTCTCGGGGACAACTTTCTCAGACAGTTCAGCAAAAACGAAAACATGTTTGGGTGCCTGAATGATGTGTACATGTAAAATGGTTCATGCAACAATTTTTGTACTTTCAGTAAATACCGCTAAAAAGTAATCCCTGACGTTAATAGCTTGCAAAAACACCCATTAGTTTTCCTCTCCGCTCAATGGCAGACGCAGAAAAAATAAAGAAAAGAAACAACTTTCCCCTCCTCAACTTGCTATTAGATGACGATGTAATCTGACGCTAGTTGTATACCGCCAGTGTTCATCATAGTCGTGCGCTGGGGTTGGCAAAGAATAAAGCATGGGTTGAGCTTTAGGCTTTATTAGAGTTCGGCTATTCTCAACTTTGATCGAACACGAGCCAACACAAATGCTTGGCGATGCTGATTGTCAAGAACCCGAGCACTCGACTTGGGCTCATGACAATCGAGTACGTCACGATGTCACATGACTCGCGGCGAGAAGTCGTGATGGCACGTGACGTCACGGTGTCAACAACGCTAATAAATCTATAGTCCATTGCAACTCAAGAAGGTAGTGCGAGAGAAAAGAAGGCCGGGGAGGAAGAAGCAGGCGGAACGCTGGAGAAGAGAGGGGGAAACCTCCTCCTCTCTCCAGCGTTCTGCCTGCTTCCTCCTCCCCGGCCTTCTTTCCCTCGCCCTACCTTCTTGAGTTGCAACGCACTATACTGACGTTCTGAATTTAAGTCGACTTGACGCGGTGAGTCATGCGACTACGTCGCGGGGCCACGTGACGTGACATTATTTGACAGCATGTCTTCACACCATGACGTCAGGTGACCACATGACACACGATTAATCGTAGTGTCAATACAAAAGCGCCATGAAAACCCACAATTTCTCATACATTGCAATTCGGTATATGACCATTTGATCACTACATATAAATACAGCTGCTAACATTTACTCTCAAGCACTCATTTTGTGATTAAAAAAGATACCGTGAACCGTTTTGAACCGGTTACCGTTATATTTTTTTCCGGTTCAGTTCCGGTTCAGTTCCAAGATGGCGGCGAAGATTTCGGTTCGGTTCAGTTCCGGTTCGGCTAAAAATAACGGTTCTGTTCCGGTTTTCGGTTCGGTTCGGTTCCGGTTCGACACCCTGGGCGGCACCCTCCCCGGCTTTGTCGTCCGGACGGGTTTTTCGCGAAGCCTTGTCTAGTCAAGAGACTGCTATAATGAGGTTTTGAAGACGAGGAGCGCCAGTCCGTGTCCAATTTAGACTCGATGCCGTTTTACTTTCTGGCTTCGATCACACGGCATCAATTTGCTTTGAAGCCGCAAAGTGTGGTGTTTTCCCCTAAAGTAGCGCCCAGATGAAAGAGTTCCATAAGGAGCTTAGCATTGTTTTTTTTCGAAGAAAAGTGCAATAACGAATTCCGTGGCTTCCCTGTGATCGGGGGAGGACCCAATGGCACTGGGGCCAGTAGAATTGTATAATTGTCTTGATTGGACACTTCCTTTTAAGCGGGCAGTTTTTTTGACCGTCCTAACGGAAAATCGTGGAGTTTGAACGGGCCCGTGCGCGAAGCAAGTTATCTCCCGCGGTGCTCCGGCCTGTGTAGCCTTGTCGAGAGCGACAAGCAGTTATTTTGAGCCTCACCGTGCTTGGTGGGCGCTTTGCGCCGAGCGCGTTTTTCGTCTTACTACAGCGGTGAGCGGAGAGTAGAGTGTTGTAACCGAGCTTCCTGTCGTTGTGTTAATATATTACTTTTGATCCATCGTTACTCCCGATTTTGAGCGTCTTTCCTTGAGGCTCCGCCACCACCAACGAGCAGCGAAGCGACAATCCAGCGCAGCAGTCCACGATCGCCCCGCCCCGACCTACTACTTCTAGTAAGGTCCGGGACAAAACAACCTGACCCTCAAGGGGGCATCATTACTGAGTCGATGAAACATGTTCGTCGCTGGGGATAATTTTTTTTATGAAGTCACACGCTTGAACAATGGTCGTCTCAGCTCGCTCTTTCGTGCTCCTCTTGTTCGGTGCCAAGGGAGTGATAAGTATTTTGCGCCTTTTAATGAAACGCTTTACGAAGATAAACGAATCTGCGGGTTTGTCAGAAAATGAATCTGCGGCATTCTTTCGGCCACTGACCCGGTACGTCATACTGCAAAGAATCCTTGTGTCCTACGAGTTTAGTTACCCGTGTATTGGTTTCGTGTCCTGCGACTTGCCAGTCAAGACAATAAGCAGGGGCCCCAAGCATCAAAGCGCACATGCGTCTAGTAATATGCGGCGTAGAAAAACAAAAACGAGCCCTTTTCCAATTGACATTGGGCTTTAGAATAGCAACCCTCGCCATTTTCCACCGAGGGCTTTGACCTACCATAAGTTATTAAATGTCGCCAACCGTGAACAGAAACAAATGTCAAAAATTGGTAGAGCTGGCAAAGACAAAACTAGGAAAACCTTCCTCGGGCGTCTGAATGTCTGGTCTTTGAGGTTCATTACTTTTCTTCGATCACCCTGCCCAGGCGAGCTGCCTTCGAGCTATCATTAGGTCTTCTGAGCGGGAGAGGCTACCGATTATCAACTTCCAAAACCTTTTGTTGCCATTCTCAAGAATTGATTCAGTGGCAAAAGGAAAGGAGCTAGCATGAATGTCAGCAATCTCAACGTTATTGCCTCTCGCAACGTTCTCTGAAGGTCCCAGCGTATTGACGTGGAAAAAAACGTCTGGCTTAGAGAAAGGTGGTCAAGCGCACGCCCTATGGCCACACTGAATGTAACCTGCAATTGAATATTTGATTCCAGGTATTTGTGATTATTGTGTTTCTGTATCTTTTCGGAACCGACCAAGTCTTGCTTGCCCATTTCGACCTTCTTAGATACACCACTCCATTTGCAGTGCAGCGAAAATGGTAAGTTTTTTTTGTTTTTTTCATTGCCCTTGAATTAGTTTGTGGTTGTTTTTCTGCCTATGTGTTAAAACAACTAAGTGAGGCCAAAAACGAGTAGTCAGGACATCATTTAATAAAATGTTCTTACTTATTTGGAAGGTCTTAAGCACCTCGGATTCTGTTGTAGAACTTTTAGGTGAACGTTTCGTCACACGATAGCTCACGCACGTTTTTCTCTGGCAAACTCAAAAGCTGAAATTAGTTATTAAAATCCGAAAGTGATAGTTGGCTAACTGAACTCGACGCCGGTGATTTGAGGTTTTGTCGCTCTAGAATAAGGTTCCGTATTTGCGGTAAATACAGAAACAAAAAGCAGAAAATTATTCCTGAGCTGATTTGGACAAATTGAAGAATACAGAAAAGAATTGAATTGGAGCTGTACTTGGAACATAAAAAGACCAAGATTCACGGGAAAAAAACCTGTATTACAGCTTTTTCTTTTGAACGAGAACACGGTTTATATTTAGCTGCCTGCGAGGCTGCAATCATCATGCCTGGAAGTACTCGTTCTACCATCCACAAGTCTTCGTCGAAACCTGCCGTGACTGTGGTTTCCTCCGCACTGCCACTCCAGGTGACGGGCGAGGCAGCACCGAAAGACGCTGATGGATTTACGCTCGTCCAACGGAAGAAACACGTCAAGCCTTCATCTGGAACCTGTGCAAGCAGTAAGCTGTCGTCAGTCCCTAGACCACCAAGGCTTAAGGCACTTTTGTTTCCCGCCTTAGTCCAGACACCTCGGGCGATGGTGTAGGAGCAGCTCTTACTGCCTTTCTGGAAGGGAAACCTTTTACCTGCATCAAGTTGAAAACAAAACATGATAGTTACTCTTCTTTCCACATAACTGTGAATGAGTCTGGCGATGAATGAATCTGGCGGACGTCTGGCCAATGGGCTCTCTTTTCAGACCATTTTTCGGAGCGGTACGGGGTAATGATGATCGTGACACAATTACGACAAATTAGATCACAGTATGAATTGTTCACTGTTTTACCAAAATGTACGCGGGTTGCGCACAAAAGCTAATATATTTTTTAACAACGTAGTTTTAAGTGATTTCGATATTATTTCACTAACTGAAACTTGGTTGAATTGCTCCTTCGCAACGAATGGTTACTTTTCCGCCCGAATACACAGTCTTCCGCCAGGACAGAGAATATGATAATTTGGCTGTAAACTTCGGTGGCGGAGTCCTCATTGCAGTTAAAATCACTTCCATGCGGTTCGCAGGTTTGATCTTGAGTCAGATTGCGAATCCGTTTGGATTGAAATAACTCTCCGTGATGACACTAGCCTTCTAATCGGCACGTTTTATTTTCCTCCTAACTTTAATGCATTTATGCTTTCTGATCAGTTAGATATAGTGGGAGATAAGTTAGATGTAGACCGACACAGTATACTCATACTTGGCGACTTCAACATTCCAGATATAAATTGGAGTCCAGAACACTCAGCTCTTCCCACTCGTAATGCCTCACCAAAGGCCAATATTCTTTTGTCTTTTGTGAACTTTCAGGGACTTAACCAATGGAATAGTCTTCAAAACCATGCAGGAAATGTCCTAGATCTTGCTCTATCTAACTTTGTCATCGACAGCCTAGTATGTGTCCTTAACCCATTGGTATCACCCGATGTTTGGCACGTCCCATTTCTTGTCTCCCTTAAGCTTTTCGTGGGGAACGTGAAGCAAAAAACAAATCCTGACTCGTTCTCCTTTTCAAGAGGCGATTACTTTGGTCTATTTCAATATTTAGATAACGTAAACTGGGCACACATATACAACATGACTGATGTAAACTGTGCGGTAGCAGCGTTTACTAAACATATCGTATCTGCACTTCAGCGCTTCGTTCCTAAGAAACGTCCCCAAACAACTCGGTATCCTCACTGGTATTCTTTCGAGCTGAGATCAGCTTTAAGATCTAAATTGCATTATCATAGCAAATATAAGGCTTCTGACTCAGCGTTCTGGTACGCCAAATTTTCCGAATCACGTGCGCAGGCAAAGTCGTTGTTGCAGCGCGATAAGAGAGTGCACCATGAGTCAGCAGAGCGCAGTTTATATCGTCACCCATTGCAGTTCTGGAGGTTCGTCAAGAACCGTACAGCCACAACTTCATCGACAACAAACATCGCTGACTCGTCTGGAATTCCGATTAGTGAACCCGAAGATGTAGCGAACGTTTTTGCGAGCTATTTTGCCTCTGTGTATTCTTGCAGCCGGAATGGTTTATCTGCGCCTGACGTTGCTGACAGTGGTAGCGATTGCCTATCAATTCCATTATTTGAAAACGCTGACATTAAACTTGCAATCCAAAAACTAAAACCTAAGTTATCGGTCGCATTTGACGGTATCCCGAGTTTTATTGTCAAAGGATGCTCTTCCATTTTCACACCCATTCTAACGCATATTTTTAACCTTTCATTGTCGACTTGCACTTTTCCTTCGATTTGGAAAAACGCGATAACCGTGCCGATACATCAGAAAGGAAGAACAGATGATCGAAAAAACTATAGACCCATTTCATTATTATGTCCATTTGCAAAGGTTTACGAAATAGTATTTTCGGAACATATTTCGAGCTTTTTTAAACATAAGATCCTCCCCTCACAACATGATTTTGTGCGCGGAAGATCAGTGGAATCAAACTTGGTGTCTTTTCTTAATTTGGTCTCGCCTATTGTGTGTCAGCAGGGTCAGGTTGACACTGTATATTTTGATATGTCTAAGGCATTTGATTTGGTTGACCACTCGCTACTTTTACAAAAGCTGAAATCGTACGGTATGAGTACTACACTATGCACATTGCTTCACAATTATTTGGTCCGATAGACAGAACTTTGTACGTATCCTTGGTCATCTCTCCCGGCCTTTTGTCACCCTGTCTGGTGTTCCCCAGGGGTCCATTCTTGGGCCGATTCTTTTTAATGTTTTCATAAACGACCTTCGATCTTGTGTTCTACATTCAGAAATCCTGCAATACGCCGATGACATCAAGGTATTTAGGCAGATAGTATCTGTAGAGGACTGTGTGAAACTAATGGATGATGTACAATCCGTGAGTAATTGGTGTAGTCTCAGCAGGCTGACACTTTATCCCACTAAGACTGTTGTTATATCATTTGCTAAGAAGCTAAGGCTTTTCATTTCTGATACCAACTTGGCAATGCCCCATTGCAAAGGGTGGATTGCACTCGTGATCTTAAAGTTTACATAGACTCTTCTCAGTCATTTAATACACATGTCAATA
>JAZHYW010009619.1:0-22664 GCA_037355805.1 Ixodes ricinus
TGCCCACTGCCCAGTCGACTTGAGGTGCCTGCTGGGTCGGGTGGACTGGCGGCGGAGGTCCCGTCGCTTTCTACTTGTAGGCAGTGCTACCCTGATTCGACTCAGGGTCTTTGACGTCGCTTTGTTAGTCTGTGGTGTGTTCCTTTGTGTCCGTGTGGTTTCCTCCTCGCCATCGTACGTCTCGAAGGAGTCGTCATCGGCGTGGGGCTCGATGACACTGTCGGTCCTGCTGAGCCACTCCAAGATTCGCTCGGCGGCAGTGGCCTTCGCGTCCGGATGCAATGGGTCGTTTTCTTCAGTACAAGATCAAGCACGGGCAAGGTCGGCCGAGACACTAGCCTCGCAAAATGCATGGGCGAGAACGTCCTCGACTGGGAAAACGCCCAGGAGCGTCGAGGAGACGACCGTGCCGTCGATGACGGTACTGGTGGGTCCCCGAAGACCCAGGGTAGCTGCCGGACTCACTTAGTATTAGGGGGCCTCTTGGACTTGATGCCTGGGCGGCAGCTGGTGTTCACGGGAGCACGAGACGTGCGGCGTTCGTGTCGAGGCTGGTTGGGTAGCTGGTCGGGGAGCGCTCTGAAGTCCTCGGACTCGTGTCTGGACGACTGGGATAGGATAGCCGTCCTCTAGTTCCCTCTCGCGACGACGTGGATGAGTTCCAGTCTATCGAAAATGAGGTACTGGTGTTCGGAAAGCATGGCATCTAGGACCGATACGGGTGGAGATGCCGGATCTTATGGACATCTCTCGTGGACAAACTTGTGGTGTTCTGGGCGAGGTCGCGCAGAATGTCGTAGGCCTGACGGACCCTGGCTCCGGGAATGGGTGGTGGGGGATCCACCGGAAGTAGTCCAGGTCGCTTTAGTGGCTCTGGTAGAAATGAGGATTCCCATAGAAGCCATACCTTCGGCGGCAGCAGAGGAAGGAGCTGCGGCGATGCTGGAAGCGATCTCTTGGCGCCGTAACGTTGCGTTCAGAGTTCTGCAACAGAGACTGCTGAGTCTGGTGGCCGTGTGAAGCGGGACCGGCCAGGATATCGACGATTGGAAGCAGGGCAGCTCCCAAGGTTGAGGCGAAGGAGGCAGAAATGGTATTCCCTGTCTGTTGGACGAGGGCGGCTCCGTCATCGGTGGCCAAGTGCGTTGGCGCGTTCGACGACGAGGCATCCTTCTCCTTGGCGTTTTCTCTTGTCATGCTGAGATGCGTGGCAGTGCCAGCGGCTGCCACTCGGTTTGAAAAAGGGTCTCGGCCCGAGAAGGAAATGAAAAAAAATCAGCAGAACCCATCCTTTGGGAATGATTATCTACGTTAATGCGAATAGCATCAAACGGTGCGGAGTTTTGCGCGTTCGTCAGGTGGCCGGCACACTCTAGATACGCCAGCCCACTCTTGAGGCGATTCTAAATTTGTTGACACTTTCACAGCCCTGCGCACGATCTCCGCAGCCCAGCACGTGCGTTTGTGTCACTTAGGAAGGCGAGCAAAGCACGCGCCATACGCACAAACACTCAAAATGGTACCGACCAGACTTTCTGGCGTCTCAGCTAGTCTCAACCAACGGTACTCTAAACGGTTGTTTATATCTTTACCATAGGACGCGCTTACAGCGCTGTCACAGCTACCGGTGCGCGCGCGTTCCATGCACGAGGGCTCATTCCGCTCTCGTGAGGCTGAGCTAGAAGGTCTCCCGAGCGCAGGAGAGGGTGAGCTAGAGGGAGAGGGTGAGCGCGGGAGAGGGTGAGCTAGCCCTCGTGCATGGAACGCGCGCGCACCGGTAGCTGTGACAGCGCTGCAAAGCACGTCCTATGGTAAAGATATAAACAAATGTTTAGAGTGCGGTGAATGACTGCCTTCATAGCTGGAGCTGCGATGAACGACTGCCGAACGTGCAAGACGTTCGAAACATGAGCTCCGTGGAAGCGTCTACAACGGCCCTTGCTGGCCGCGGTTCTAATCACTCCGGTGAATCGACGAACGATGACTATAAAATTGTCTTACCTCAGATGCCTACAGGAATTACGTGTGAAACATCGGTGCTTCTGCATTGCGATTTGAAAGGACGCCCCTACCGTATCCAGGATTTTCGACAAGAGATGGCCAGGTGCGGCGTACTGGGCGACATCGCAGCGCTTGGTGCGTACCAAATGAATCATGTTTGGATGGCTACCCTCCGAACGGCAGAAGCAAAGAAACGACTCGTGGACGCCAAAGAACTGCGGGTGAAGGGTCTTCGGTGCCTCGTCGTGGATCCCAGCATCACGGAGGTACGGCTTCGTCTCCACTGGATCCCGTATGATGTGCCGGACGACGTTGTGCGTAAGGAGTTGGAGCCGTATGGCAAGGTCCTGGAAGTGAGCCGGGAGAAGTGGAATGTCGAAGGCTTCAAGGGATCGAATCAACGACCAGGTGTGCGCGGATGACACTGAACGAAGGCGGCACGGCCGATACCATGCCACACCAGCTTCGGATCCAAGGTGGTAACGTACTTGTTGTGATCCCTGGACGGGCGCCCTTGTGCTTACGCTGTAAGCGCACAGGTCATATCCGACGAGAATGCAGGGCGCCGAGGTGCTCGGAGTGTTTCGCTTCGGGCATGAAGGCACCGAGTGTGTCAGGTCCTACGCCAGGGTGGCCAGCGGGGCCGGGACAGCCGAAACCAATGACCACGCCATGGATGCCGAGGAAGCGGAGCGTACTATCCAGGGCTTGGCGCCAGAAGCCTCAACCCCTGCCAAAGAACGCAAGAGTGAGGAAACAGTTCCTTGGAGGCAGCCAGAGAGAACGGAGGTCAACCGGAAGGCGCACCTCCCAGCGGTGCCGACGTGAAGCCGGTGAAGCCCTCTGATGCCGGAGCAGACAAGGAATCGAACGACGCAAGCCCCGACGGACCTTCAGATATGGACGACACCAGCGAGTCGACTAAGCGAGCCTTCGATGACGATACGACAGCAGGAAACGGAGCACGCCAACTACACCCCTGGATGGAACGCACGAAGAAGGGCCGTTACCAGCCCGCGCCCAACGAGCCTAAAGAGGAACGACGGCGCAGGGAAAGCAAGTAAGGCGTTCTTTGCCAAGACAACTTCGCTTCTCATGGCGGCGAGCCAACAAGAATCACTGGGTTTTGAAAGAGGTTGTTGACACGATGGGGTTTTTGACAGCACGTTTTCTTTGAATTACCTTTGTGATGTCAGTAAAAAAGCGCTCTATCGCGATTTAGTTGTGAGTGTTTTCCCCATGCCCTTGTATCGAGGTGTGTCCCTACGTGGTCGCGATGTGCTTAGACGTGTAAAAAGGATGTGTGTTCCCGCGACTGTTAAGACTTTCTTTTATAAATTACACACGAATACCTTGCCAGTTAAGGTTTGGCTTAAAGAACGAGGGATTTATGTGCCATGGTCGGTAAATTGCCTTCTATGTAAAAAACCTGAGACTATTGAACATGTGTTTATTTTTGTTGGGACGCGGTATTTTTCTGGGATGTCCTCCAACGCACTTTAAAGAAAGAACTACCTGTAACCCCAACAGGGATACGTTTCCTTAGTGTGGATAATGATAATGAAGTTCCTTATGACATGATTATGTTGTTAGCTTTGTGCAGCATTTGGAGATCACGTATGGCTGTTCGACATGCTGACCTCGACGCAAAAGAAGTGCGGATATATTTCTTCAACCTTGTAAAACAAGTACAGAGTGTGTATTTGAACTGTGATCCTGAACCGGAGTGGACTAGTATTTTAAAATCACTCCTCGAAATGCGTGATTTTTAATACGCTGTGCAAAAGAACTGTACAGTGCCGTTAGAATGACATGAATGTTGCTGTAACTACCATGCAATAAAGAAAAAAAAAACTGCCTTCATAGCTCTGTGGTTAGCGCGTCTGCCTGCTGATCAAAGGGTCAACGGTTCGAATCCCAGCCGGCGCCGGTCTTTTTTATTTATTTATCGACCCGCGGCGTAAGAGGTTAGATAGCCAGATAGATATATAGATAGATAGATAGATAGATACATAGACGAAAAGTGCGTGAAGTATCCAAAGAATGCTATTCGCATTAAAACTCGGAAACCCTTCGGACGTTTCCTCGTTTCTTCCGCCGCTCTCAGCCCGAGCATATATATATATATAGCGGGTCTTTGTTTCTTTATTCGTGCAGATTTGTTTAAAAAAAACGCCATGAAAGCTACACGTATGCAGTTTGTGCGAGTGGGTTATGCGCCGAGGGGGACATTATGGGGGCGGCTAACCCTATTGAAAATCGCTCTGATGGGACTTCAGGATATTTTTAAAGGGTGTGAAGGGGACTTTAGGAATTTCTGAGATGTTTGAAGGGGGCACCGATATTTCCTGGTGGGTTCGCTGGCTCCGTCAGTGAAATGTCTGAAGTGCCCTTTACAATATGCCTTGAAATGTCTGAAAGCCTGTCATGAACTTCTCTAATGGGGTCGAGAAAACCTTCAGGCTTCTTGAGATGTCTGTGGGCAACGGCTTAGGTGGAGAAAACACATTTCGCAGAATTAGAACATAGGTGCTTATTCTACGCGACGGGAAAAAAAGTATTTGGAGAATGCCGATCGTATGTGTGTACGGTCAGATTTTTATTACTGCTCTTCTATCAAATACGAGTGGGCTCCTGGACCCGTCTGTCACTGCCCGGGTGTTCGGTCGCCTAGGAGGCCACTGAGGGCGACCGCACCATGTGGAGAATTGACGAGCCGTGGGCCGAGTGATGTTGGCCGAGTGGCGTTTTGAGGCGAACGCAATCCTGTCCGCTCGAGGCAAAATCCGTGCAATCATGAATAATTAAAAAGAAATCACAAAAAAAAACAAGCCGAGAGCGTGCGCGCTTTCCAAGAACAGGGACGCACGCGGGAGCGACTCGTTCCGGGAACCGGTTCCTCCGGGGGACGGTCCCCAAAAAGCAACCCACACACTGCGCCTCTCTCCGCCCGGCGATGGGGAGAAGGTGCAGGGCTGCCAGGCCAGCGGTCGGCGGGAGAGGGTGGTGTGAGGAAGCCAGGAGGCCGCTATACACCTTTTCTACATGGGCGCCGCCATCTTTCATTGTGGAACTTCCAGTATGCGTGAAAACATCGCTTTCTTCTCGCCTCGACTGTAGAACGTGTAAACATTTTAATTGCAACCGTCAGTCGTTCTTGTTATGACCCTTCTATACTTTTTTTTACTTGTTCAGGGTTGCAATCTCTTGCTTTATTTTAATTTTTTTTTGGAACGCCTACAGGATATGGGGACAACGTGGCTGGGTGCGAGGCTAACCGAAAAAGGTGTATAGTCATTTTCTTTCAACTCGTGGGCAGTTTGCTTCTTACCGCTGTGGATATCTGGATCGGACCTGTTTCCTCCAGAAAGGTGAGCATGGCTTTGAGAGCTCGCCCCTTGGACTGTTTTGATCTGGGCAGTTTCTTCCTTGGTTACGCAGGTGAACCACAGTTCGGCGTGGCCGCCTTCAGCACCGCTCGAGCGCCATCGTGTTCAGCGCATTCAAGGAGATGGTGGCCGGTGTCGGCTTACTCGCTGCAAAGCCTGGCAGTCGGGGTCAGCGTCCCACCGCATGTTTTGCCTGCGCACCGGGATTATGGCACTGTGGGTCCTGAGAAGGTGGATGACGGCCGCTGTCCGGCCTTGTTCCTTGCGCCTCTTCGTCCGTCCAACTTCAGAAGCATCCAGCAAGCGAAAAATACGCCGAAGACGCCGGCACGACGTCATCATGGATGAAACCATGACTGTGCTCGGGATTTCCCAACGGCGGCGGGTACTGCTTGCGAGTACGTGGTTTTTGATAAACGTGCTTACTGAGACTGTGTATGTGTCCGTGAGGTGCACCTGCTCGGTTTTATTAGCTGAACTAGAGTACATCAGGAATATACTCAGCGGCATTGTGGGTACTTTGAAAGATTTTGTTTTTGTGATGAAGAAGTCCAGTTGTCTTTATTTGATATGATCTCTTTCGTCTACAGCTCCTTTCGCCGGGATTGAACAAACGTTGCTTTTTATCGCCTTTTTGAGTTATAATATACATGTAAAACTAAATGTCTGGAATAAATTTTCAATAATGTTTTGAACTGATTTTGTCTACGGTTCAAGTCATTTGGGCGTCTAAAGGGTGGATGGGCTGACGGGTTGAAGGGCTGTGGAGCTAAAAAGTTTTTCTATGGGGTATCCCTGAAGGGTTTTTCTGTAGGGTATTTTTGAAGGGTTTTGAAGGCCTGTGAGGTATAATAATCCTTCAAGGCCGATGGGTCCTTAAAAATATTTTCAACAGGGAATTTTTGCGATAAGTCGGCTAATTAATTAAAATTCGTTAACCAACTTTTTATTTTTGTGAAAATGGCCATATGGTTTCAATTAAAGATTTGCTGAGCGTCGTTCAAAACCCCTAAATCAGTCATTTTTAAAAAACTTTGAGCGCGTGAGAACAGCAGTAGTGCGCTGAAGTTGCCACTCGTGGAGCAGGTGCAAGGCTGGGGCTACATAAGAGACGGAAGAATTGCGCGGGCGCCTTACCGCAACACTAGCCTTGTACTTGCTCCACGAGTGATAACTTTAGTCCACTACTACGCTTCTCACACGCTCAAAGTCTTTCTGAAAATGACTGATTCAGTGGTTTTCGATAACGCTCAGCAAGTTTCTAATTGGAACCATATGTCTATTTTCACTAATTAAAAAGTTATTTAGTGCATTTTAAATAATTAACCGACTTATCGAAAACATGAGCCACCCACATAATGTTCCCCTGGGCGTATAAGTCACTCGCACAAACCGCGTAAGTGTAGCTTTCATGGCGTTTTTTTAAACAAATTTGCAAGTATAAAAAGACACCCGCTATATATACAGGGTGTTTCACGAAAGGTGGACAAATTCGATATTGCGAAAGCTACGCATCGCAGCAAAAAAAGGCTTGTGTCTTTTTGGTCCTGGGCCAGGGCCCTATTTAGGAAAATTATTAAAGTACGAAATAATTCTATTATTAATTATTTTTGCGTAATTAACTTTCTTAATATTGAGTTTAAGGGCATAGTTTCAATTAGAAAATTGCTCAGCGTCATCGAAAACCACAAAATCAACAAACTGCAAAACGGTAGAAGGCACGCGCAGCATTTTACGGCTTTCTGAAAAACCGTACAAATTCGACGGGTTTTTAAGTCTCGGTTTGTTATCGGAGCGCATCTCCGCCCCGGCAACAGCGCGCCCCGTGGAGAGATAGTGCATCCAACCTCTGCTGCGCTGTCATCGCGCGACGCATATATATATATATATATATATATATATATATATACAGTGATGTCTCTTTAATATGAACACCTCCGTTCCCGTAAAAAGATCGTCCATAATTTGAGTTGTCTATAATAACGAGACAAAAAGGCTTGTATTTTTCAAGTTTGTCCCCGAATGTGGTGCCCATATAGCGGGGTATCCATACTAACGGGGTCAATATTAACGAGACATGACTGTATATAATTATATATCATACAAAACGCAAATGTCAAACCTCTGACATGTTTTCTTCTTTGTGTGCTGTTTCAAAATTGTCACTCGCGACACGTTTCAGACTAAATGAATACCAGGTTTTCTTTTCCGCCAGCTCTGCATGATGATCAATTTAACTCGTTTCTTCATACTTGGAACATCTGTGGTTTTGATAGAACCGAGTTGGATGGACATTTGAGAATTCTAACTCATTAGCTAATACCCTGAAGGCGACACGTACTGAATACATGTAGAGATGTAGGAGTGTGGCAGATTTAGAATTATAGACTTTTTTATTATAAGCTCGACCACTCATTCCAAGCATTCTTAATCCTAAAGTTAGATTGAACTGAAATGTAGTACTAGATGCACCGCTCGCTGACAGTAACTCTGTCAAATGGCCACGACATTTCAAGATTCCTTCTCCAGGTCATACTTGAGAAAAACTAATATTTTTATTTTCCGGTTAATATCGGTTAAAACTGGTTACCGGTAAATAATTTACGGTTACGGTTACGGTTACGGTTTTTATAAATTTCAAATAACGGTTTTGTTCCGGTTACGGTTACTGAAAGAATTTCGTTCCTAAACGGTTTTCGGTTTCGGTTACGGTTACGGTTTGAGTCCCTGGATGAAATACCTGTTGTCGTCGCTGCTCGTCTAGCGGAAGATCTTTCGCCGCGGCTGCGGTCAAAGGCATATTTTCTTACAAAAGAGAATGAACAAGACGCCGGAGTATGAGTTTTCCAACGGACGCAATCTCCACAACAAAAAAAAAATGTTGCTCGCCTGACAAAAAGTGAAAGCCGTTTACAACTCCCTGTAACGCCGAATTAGAGCGCAGCTCTTGAGGAGTAGTAGGGAAGGGTACTAGGGGGAATCATTCGGGGGGAGGGACGTGACCTCGGGGTAGGGGTCACGTGACTTCGTGGGGGCCACGTGACCTCGGGAGGGGGTCACGTGACCTCGGGGTCACGTGACCCCTCCTCCGAGGTCTTCCCGAAGGAACCCAAGGTCCTACCTAAGGAACCCGAGGTCCCCGGGGACCTTGAGGGGGGGGGTTCACGTGACCTCCGGGGAAGGGGGGTCACGTGAGCTCGGGGGGGTCGCATGACCTCGGGGGAGGTGGGGGCACGTGCCCCCCCCTCCCCCGAGGTCCTCCCGAAGAAGAGCCTCGAGGTCCTCCCGAAGGAATTCGAGGTACTCCCGAGGTCCTCCCGAAGGAAGCCCGAGGTCCTCCCGAGGTCCTCCCGAAGGAGGCCGAGGTCCTCCCGAGGTCCTCCCGAAGGAACCCGAGGAGCGATCCTTTGGGAGGACCTCGGGTTCCTTCGGGAAAATTTACCCATAATGCACCGCGCGGTTACGCCGACGGCGACGGCGACGCCGCTCGAAGCACGGAAACGAGCGCCTAAGAGCTGCGCTCTAAAACAAGAAATAAATTGAACCCCGATCTCAAAAAGGCTAAATCCGAGATATTATCAAAACATATTTCCAAGGGTATACAATGACCCAACAAAGATATGGGAGAGCTTGTAAACGAAATTACTGATAGAAAAACACGCGTTCAAGGAACGGAAAGTGGCCACTTACTCGACGGCGGAAACTTGGATGCCGGGGAAATGGCGAGATCTAATGAATATGCGTCTTGTTGATGTTGGTTCACCACTAGAACACTAACATACTTCGCAATGCTGTGTCACAGCGTTGCGAAGACACAGCGCTGTGCTTGGCCTGTCTCTTCTGGGCTTCTGTTTGTTGTTCATTTTCGCGCTGTTTTTATTTCTCCGATTATGCGCCGACTCGGTCATCTTTACGCCTTACTCAATATTGCCGCGCGCGCAGCTGGCCAAGCAGGCAGCGAGCGCGCGGCCTAACGGTTATCGCGCTTGTCTCCCACGCGAAAGGCCAGGGTTCGATTCCTGGGACCGGCGGATCTTTTGTTTATTCCTGCAAAGTAGTATTCTGGTAAATTCTAGAATCCTGTTGCTTGTTCGAGGTCCGAATGTTCTACGCGACGAACTTTCCACGCCGATTATTCTAGAAGCCCACGCATGTACATAAGGGGCTCCGCGTGGCGAGCCGCAGTCAGTTTCGCCTCAGCGTTCGATCCTGCTGCTTCGCCGCTTTCGACGCCCGCGACGCTCTGTTATTATTTTCTGTTTCCTTTTTACTTTTGGGCACAAGTTCGCCCCATTAAACGTTTAGTTTCTTTTGTTATCACCGCCTCATCAGTTGTCATTCGTGACATTTTGGTGGAGGTGCGGGGTATAGCATTCCATGCCCGTGGAGCGTACCCCTCCGAAAACACGCCCGCCAAGTGACGTGCTCAGCCCCGGGAGGTTGCCCTTCGCAGAAGACGCCAAAGCCCGATCAAGCCGCCGTACCAAAGGCCAATCCCCGGAATTTGGACCCTTGCCACCGAAACCAAGGAAGAAGACCGCGACGATGACCACGCCACCCGTCGTTGTCCTACCCGTCGCCGCCCGTACGCCCGTGTCTTTCCATGGTGAGCCCTATGAAGACGTCGAGGACTGGCTACAGCAGTACGAGCGAGTGGCCCAGCACAACCGATGGACGGAAGAACAGCGCCTACAGAGTCTTTACTTCGCACTCGAAGGAACCGCCCGGCACTGGTTCGAGAATCGCGAAACTTCCCTGACCTCGTGGACTGCCTGCAAGGACGCGCTGAGACGGACTTTCGCCAACCAGTACCGACGGGAGAGGGCCGAGGACCTCCTTCGAATGAGGACCCAGAGCACAAGCGAGACGATCACCAGCTTTGTAGAAGATGTTCTGCGCCTCGTCGCTCGCGCCGACCCTCTAGCCACCGACGAAAAGAAGCTTCGGATCCTGATGCGAGGCGTAAAAGATGACATCTTCGGTGGCCTGGTCCGCAACCCCCAGCCACCGTCGAAGATTTCGTCAAGGAAGCCACAAATATCGAACGTGCGCTTCAGGCACGGGCCTCCCATTACCAGCGACTCCCCGGCGTCGCTGCCCTCTCGACATCCAGCTGCAACGGCCCGGACCTCCGCGAGATCATCCGGGACGTCGTGCGGGAGGAAATCAGGAAGCTTCTTCCTGCCGCCGCAAGCCCGGATTCGCCCTCGATCGCCGAGATTGTCCGGGCAGAAGTTCAGCAGGCGCTGCAGCCACGAGTTCTTGTCAGCGCCGCTCCCGAACCACCGACGCTTAGCTACGCCGCAGCTACCCGACGACCACCGCCTCCTGCTCACCCGTATACGGCGCCACCCCGACGGGAACCTCCAGCGCCGCAGTTTTCCCGACGCCAGGAAGATCGGGAGCACTCCCACCCAGAACCAGCAGCGCCACGAAAGACCGACGTGTGGAGGACGGCCGATCGACGCCCGTTGTGCTATCACTGCGGTGAAGCCGGCCACATTTACCGCCGATGCCCCTACAGACAACTGGGGCTGCGCGGGTTCCACCCGAACGACCCGCGCCCAAGGTACGACGAGCGCCCTCGCGACATCGAGGAGTACCTCCGACGTTCGCCCTCCCCAGTGTCGTCTCTCCGCCGTGAAGCCCGCTCCCCATCGCCACGACGTTCAGCGTCCCCAGCGCCACGACCTCGCCGAGAGAGCCTGTCTCCCCTGCGTCGCCGGGAAAACTAAGTGCGGCAACGCCTGGAGGTGACGTTGCCGAAGACGACGGAAGCAAACAGCCTCCAAAAACGCCGGAGCGCTCCCACCCTCCCAACGCCCCGCATCGCACCGACGCGCCTGCAACGGTGTCCAACAACCTAAACGTTGTTATCGACGGCCTCGACGCATCGGCACTCGTGGACACCGGAGCAGACTACTCAGTCATGAGTGGGAGGCTCTCTCGCCGCCTGCGAAAAGTTACGACGCCCTGGGGAGGACCACAAATTCGAACCGCCGGAGGACACCTTATCACGCCTGTCGGAAGTTGCACTGCTCGCGTCGAAATTCACGGCGAAACGTGCCCTGTGAAATTCATCGTTCTACAAGACTGTTCTAGAGATGTCATTCTCGGCATGGACTTCCTGTGTGAATACGGCGCCGTCATCGACCTGGGTGAGAACAGATTGACGCTGCGGAGGCCTGTTCCGCCTTCAGAGAAACCCCAAACAGCGTCAGCCGCCGTCCGAGTCGCCGCCGACCACGTGAACCTGCCGCCGCGATCAAGTGTTGTCGTACCCGTCGTGGCCGATACAGCTACCTGCGGCGAAGTTGTACTGGAAGGCAACCTTCAATTGCTCCTGGGGAGAGGAATCGGCGTTGCAAGAGGAGTGGCTGAACTTCAGGATGGGCGCACCGTGGTCCTCGTAACGAACTTCCGACAAGAAACGCAACACCTCACGAAAGGTGCCGCTGTGGGCCACGTCGAGGAACTTCGAAACTCCGCCGCAATCGCCGTGATCGCTGACGAATCATCGCCACCTCAGCAAGACATTGCGCCGCCGGCGCAGCTTGACATCGACCCGAAGCTTCCAGGCCCGAAACGACGACAGCTGATTGACCTCCTCGCCGAATACAGCGACTGCTTCGCGAAGTCGTCAAAGGTGCGCCAAACCGCCGTTGCGAAGCATCGCATCGTTACCGAGGACGACGCGCTCCCTGTGCACCGATCGCCGTACAGAGTCTCCGTAAAAGAAAGGGAGGTCATTCAAGAGCAAGTGCAAGAAATGCTGAACGACGACATCATCCAGCCTTCAAGCAGTCCGTGGGCCTCTCCAGTCGTGCTTGTCAAGAAGAAGGACGGGACGCTTAGGTTCTGCGTGGACTACCGACAGCTGAACGCGGTAACCAAAAAAGACGTCTATCCACTGCCCCGCATCGATGACACACTAGACCGCCTGCGCCACTCCCGGTACTTTTCATCGATGGATCTGAAGAGCGGTTACTGGCAGATCGAAGTCGACGAACGGGACCGAGAGAAGACAGCTTTCGTCACGCCGGATGGACTGTACGAGTTCAAGGTGATGCCCTTCGGACTATGCACGGCGCCAGCTACTTTCCAGCGTGTCATGGACACCGTACTGGCAGGACTGAAGTGGCAGAGCTGTCTTGTCTACCTTGATGACGTCGTTGTGTTTTCAAGTGACTTTGACGAGCACTTGCGACGACTCCGAGCTGTACTCCAAGCCATACAGACCGCACGACTCAGCCTTAAGCCGTCCAAGTGCCGGTTCGCCTATGACGAACTGAAGTTCCTAGGCCACGTGGTTAGTAATGACGGCGTCCGCCCAGACCCCGAGAAGACTCGCGCCGTTGCGGCATTTCCAGCGCCTTCAGACAAGAAGGCCGTGCGAAGATTCCTAGGACTTTGTGCCTACTATCGACGCTTCGTTCGGGATTTCGCAAGAATTTCCGCACCGCTCACAAAACTGACGAAGGACGCCGAGAAGTTCGAATGGGCCGAGGAGCAACAGCACGCATTTGATGAGCTGAAGCAACGACTCCAGACTCCTCCTGTTCTTGGGCACTTCGATCAAGATGCGGAAACCGAGATTCATACGGACGCAAGTAACGAAGGCCTTGGCGCGGTACTGGTTCAAGTGCAAGAAGGCACCGAGCGAGTCATCGCCTACGCCAGTCGGACACTGTCCAGAGCGGAGAGAAATTACTCCACGACTGAAAAAGAATGTCTGGCGGTCGTCTGGGCCATCACGAAGTTTCGCCCGTACTTATACGGGAGCCCTTTCCGCGTTGTCACGGACCACCACTCGCTCTGCTGGCTTGCGAACCTAAAGGACCCTTCAGGACGTCTCGCTCGATGGAGCCTCCGACTGCAGGAGTTCAACATGACTGTGGTCTACAAGTCAGGCCGTAAGCACAGCGACGCCGATTGCCTGTCCAGAGCCCCTGTCGAGACATCCTCCGGTAGCAGCGACGACGATGACGACGAGTGCTTCCTAGGCGCGGTGAACACTAACGACATGGCGCGACGTCAAAGAGACGATCCTGAGTTGCGCGCCCTAATCGAGCACCTCGAAGGACGAGGGGGTACTATCCCCCGTGTCTTCTTGAGAGCCCTGCCGACCTTCGTCCTCCGACAAGGTGTGCTTTACAAGGAGAACTTCGGAGACAACAGCTCGCCATGGCTGCTGGTAATCCCTGCCGACCTTAGAGAGGAGATCTTCCAAGCCTGTCACGACGACCCAACGGCTGGGCACCTTGGCTACAGCAGGACGCTCGCCAGGATTCGTGAAAAATACTACTGGCCAAGGCTACCGAAGAGCGTTCACCTTTACTCTCGATCATGCCACGAGTGTCAGCGACGCAAGAAACCGCCGACGAAGCCGTCAGGACATCTGCATCCGATTGCTCCCCCGTCTACGCCGTTCCAGCAGATCGGAATGGATTTACTTGGCCCTTTCCCGCCGTCAACGTCGGGAAACCGCTGGATAATCGTCGCCACAGATTATCTCACGCGGTACGCCGAGACGAAAGCCCTTCCATCGGGTACGGCTGTGGAAGTCGCCAAGTTTTTCATCGAGTCCATTGTCCTCCGGCACGGCGCCCCCGAAATCCTCATTACCGACCGTGGATCATCGTTCATGGCCCAGCTGACGCAAGAAATCCTTCGTCTCAGCCACACCAGCCATCGGCGTACCACGGCGTACCACCCGCAGACCAACGGGCTGACAGAGAGACTCAACAAAACCATCGCCGACATGATCTCCATGTACGTCGACGTGGAGCACAAGACATGGGACGAGGTGTTGCCTTACGTTACATTTGCCTACAACACGGCAGTGCAAGAGACCACAGGAGTAACCCCGTTCCAGCTGGTGCATGGCAGGAAAGTAACGACCATGCTCGACGCGATGCTACCCCATGAACCAGCCGACGATGGGAGCCCCGACGCCCAGGTGGTTGCTCAACGAGCCGAAGAAGTTCGCCAGCTCGCCCGACTCCGAATTCAAGATCAACAACGTGTCGACGCTACCCGATACAACCTTCGTCGTCGGGACGTCCACTTCCAGCCCGGAGATAGGGTGTGGGTGTGGACACCGATCCGTCGTCGTGGTCTCAGCGAGAAACTCCTGAAGCGCTACTTTGGACCCTACAAAGTGCTTCGACGACTCGGGGATCTGAACTACGAGGTGATGCCCGACGGAACACGGACTTCATCACGCCGCCCTCCACGACCAGAAGTCGTCCACGTCGTGCGCATGAAGCCGTACTACGCCCGATAGGACTGTGGACTTTGTGTGTTCCAAATGACTCTTTAGTTTACCGCCCTTTTTATTTGCTTTGTTTTGTTTTGTTTTGTGTTGCATCGGGGCGATGCACTTTTTAAAGGGGGAGTAATGCCGCGCGCGCAGCTGGCCAAGCAGGCAGCGAGCGCGCGGCCTAACGGTTATCGCGCTTGTCTCCCACGCGAAAGGCCAGGGTTCGATTCCTGGGACCGGCGGATCTTTTGTTTATTCCTGCAAAGTAGTATTCTGGTAAATTCTAGAATCCTGTTGCTTGTTCGAGGTCCGAATGTTCTACGCGACGAACTTTCCACGCCGATTATTCTAGAAGCCCACGCATGTACTATCACGATCAATATGAGCGCGAACATTCGCTCCGCGTGACCCGCGGTACTATCAGTGCCCCCTGGCGATTGCTCTTTAAAGTACAAGTGCACCTTGCGGTCGAGACATATCGTCTCATGGCGATCGCCGCATCCGCTATGCACTTCCGGGTCGTCTGCTGGCGAAAAACGGTCGGCGAAACCGCAAAACTATTCAACAATGACGAAGAGCATTTTTCGCTAGCAATATGCGCCAGCCGAAATAACTTGTATGAATAATTTTAGGGTAATATTTTTTTATTAGGAAGTTTTAGTAGATTATTCCCATTACTTCGATAACAATACCCAATACTTCGTCGATGCCTTCAAGCATGCACAGTGTTGTTATCGGAGGTATCAAAAGAATCAACGATGACTGCCTATTATTTCTTTCGCGTGAGTTTTGCGAGGGCAAAGGACCACCAATGCGCAGAGGCAAGAAGTTAGCGCGGTGCGGCGAGCGTGGGTGATAGTGATACCCTTCATCATCAAAAAACAGCGCGAAAAAAATTACTCCATCTTCCCGAGGGGAACCATGTGGGGTGATGCGGAGCATCGCGGATCGTAATTAATTTATTCCCTTCTTGACTGATTTCTTTTGGCCGGCCGGATTTGGGCTGCGGCGGACGCGAGCGGCCGAGAAACGCTAGCAGACGACAGCCGCAGAGTTGCGGGGAAAGCCCACCCCACTGGAAAGCCCCTGGCGTGGCGCTGCGACTCGCGCGCCCAAAACTATCCTCCTTTCACTCCTCCGGGGGAACGCGCGCAGCGCGCTACCGCTGCTTATATTCACACTTGAAGGAGAGGAGACTAGAGGAAGAGAGTTGCGCATGCGCGCGCGGTGTGAGTAGAAGCGATTGCACGCGAAGTGCACGCAGCTGGTAGAGAAAGAGAGCGGAGAGGTAACGCGCAGCTGTTGGAGAGAGGGAAGAGAGGAGAGTTGCGCATGCGTAGTGTGAGTGCAGACTACGACGCCGCGGGACATAGACCCGAGCAAGAGATGCTCCGCATCTGAATAAACGATGACGTAAAAGAAACACACGGAACGTCCTCGTCGTTTTTTCGCGCTGTTTGTGAAGGGTATTACCCACGCTGCACCGCGCTAACTTCTAGCCTGTGCGCATTGGTGGTCTTTTGCTCTCGCAAAACTCATGCGAAGGAAATAATAGGCAGTCTTAGTTGATTGTTTTGATACCTCCGACAACAATATGATGTATGTTGCGTCGGCGAAGTATCGGGTATTGTTATCGGAGTAATGGGAGTAATCTACTAAAACTTCCTAATAAAAAAGATGACACGAAAAGTATTTATGCAAGATTTATTTCTGCTGGCGCTATACTCCGTTTCACCTTGTGTTGTACCGCAGAGAAGGCTAGAAACGCGAGCTCATTGCAATGGGTGCTGCTCTTAATGCACGAGGGCATGTGCCGCCGAGATGTGCCCTAGAGCAAGGAGCTCGCGCTTGTAGCCTTTCTTGCGGTACATCATAAGGTGAAACAGAGTATAATTGCTAGCAAAAAATGAGCTTCGTCATTGGTGAACAGTTTCGCGGTTTCGCCGACCGTTTTTCGCTATAGCAGACGACCTGGAAGTGCGGAGTGGTGTGGCGATCGCTAGGGACGATATGTCTCGAACGCAAGGTGCCGTATAGTTCAAAGAGTAATCGCCAGGGGCACTGATAGTACCGCGGGCCACGGGGAGCGGTGTTCGCACTCATATTGATCGTGATAGTACATAAGGGGCTCCGCGTGGCGAGCCGCAGGCAGTTTGGACACAGCGTTCGATCTTGCTGCTTCGCCGCCTTCGACGCCCGCGACGCTCTTGTTATCTTTCTTTTCCCCTTTATTTTTTGGGCACAAGTTCGCCCCATTAAACGTTCAGTTTACTCAGTTATTATCGCCTCATCAGTTGTCATTCGTGACAATATTAAAATGCTCAGGACATACCACACCACCCTGCGCTTCTAAAGCTATCGTTGAGATGTAAAACTGTGAGTGAAGAGCATAATACACCCGAGAGCCTTAAATTGGAAGGAAGTTCCACGTGCCTCATTTTAAGCGGTATTACACGGAGGCTCCGTGCAATACAAGTTACTTTCATAACCTTACTTTGGACATCATACACTATACAAAGAGGCGAGAACCCTGGCTGATCGAAATACATCTATCGCGGACAATAGGAGCTCGAACGGTATACTTTGTGCTACTTTGCCGTACCTGCCAGCTTTTGAGAAAGCCGTGGTCTGAATTAGGAATGGCGTGCAAGGTTAAGGTACTATACTTCTGCCTATTTAACGAACTGAGACATATTAAACAGTTTTAGTATAGCGTTGCCGGCTCTTACGTAAGCAATATGCAATAGTATAGCGTACACTAAAAACGACTTGCTCGAACCGATTTTAGTTGTGCGTTACTTTGCCGAGTGAACATCTCGCATGATCTTGTTGATTCAATTTACCAGAGCCGTAGATTTCTGCGTGCTTATAACGCCACCATGCACCTAAAAAAAAAGATGTTCAAAATGAAAATGTTTTTAATATTTTTATTTCAAATTAAATCAAGCCGCAGCTGCCTGGTCAAGCGCGCTTTTTGCGGTGTACGGCGGCTACAAGCACGAGTTCGTAGCCAAATTCGAATACGAAGCCTCCGTCAATCATCCCGCAGATGCGACACCTTTTATCAATGCTACCGCGGGAAGAAATCCTTGACCTACTGATGTCCAGTGCATAGCGAGAACTTCGGCGATTTCTTGAAGAGTCGTTCGTCCGTCGGTGATGAACTGCGCGAAGAGGCTTAGCGCTAACCAGATCGCACATTGCGTGCAGTGAACATTTTCACTAGCACTCCTTCAGCTGCACGGCGATCTGATTCGACTGCGGTAGGTCCCAGGAAGAATCGCCTAGCTGAACACCACGCAATTTTTTCGTAACACTGAACTTCGCGAACACCACGTCGCCCTTGCTGCACCAGTCGAAATAACTGCCATCTTGAAACTGGTACTCTTGCTGTGCCCGCGATCTCTCGAGAGCTTTTACAAAGCCCCTAGCCCGCAAAGCAAAATCTCCAACGTTGCGTGCGTACGCAACACACTAGCCCTTCTATTAAGTTCTGCGCATGCAAACTCTCGACCCGTAATTTGTTTGCGCACGCAAAGCTTTAGAGTACAGTCCACTGAAGCTGTCTATTAGGGCGTGTGAGGATCGCAGACACAGAACAAGGTCAAATCGGGTGTTTGAGCTCACATTTTCCGTAGGGTTACAACAACTAACGAGGCTCATTGTAAGAGCTGAAGCGGAACAGAGCACACTCGACTCCACTTACTGTCATGCTTGATGCAATTGCACTCAGCAGCTTTTTTGCCAGGTCCCATGACACTGCTGTAGTTTGTCATCTGGTGCAGTCTGGCTATAATAAAATTTTATCTACAACCTGGCATAGTGGCTATCTCAGGGTACACTGTACACAAATAAATGTCCAGGTTTGTTCCCAGCCTGGCCAATTAGTGCGTAGTGTGCCCTTTGCGCTTCAGAAAAAAGGTAGCTACGAGGCATCTCATAAGCAGACTGTTTCTCTGAGAGCAGCTTGCTCTAATTCGCCTACCTTTGGACCACAAAGCGTGTTGTTGCGTGCGTCCTGTTGTAGGAACACTCGGCCGGCGTGGTCGGTGATCGGAAAGGCACCATCAGCCACAACCTGCACGGGTAGCCACTGTGGCTGATGAGGAGGCCGCCGTACGCGCCGGTCGCAAAGCTCTCCCCGACACTGCTCTGCGACAGCACCGAGAGCACGTATGAAGCGTGGAAGCTTCTGGGTCACATGCCAACCATGTTCAGGATCCTAGAGCGCGCGAAGACCATCAGCTGCACGTTGATGGAGTGGTAGAAATGCCTGTTCACGAGCAGCTCCTCGTGCAACGGCGACCCTTGAATCCGAACGTGGGTGCAGTCGATGGCTCCCTCGACGCCCGGAAAGCCGTCCTCGGCGTAGAACTGCCGCTGCTGTTAGCCACCTGAGTTAGGAAACGTAGTTTACGCCATCAGTTGAATATTATCACAGTGTCCATTGTTACGACAGAGCCGTACCGTGCGCATGAAGCTTGTCGCGAGATATGATCAATACATGTTATTCCCTACGATTTTGAAGAGCCTGCTCCTTTCCAGAATTTCCTCAAGTATCCACTAGCTATTTCCACTAACATGTTGTAGAACTCGTTACTTCGTAGAACTCGTTACTTTAAAACTGTTTCCGTAATGAGAAACACGCCACGATACGAAGAACCGGGCCATCCCAAATGGTCAAAATAGAGGAGAGAAAGAACCTCGGGAATAAGGACCACTCGGACCCCTAGACAACATTTTGAGGGCGCAATAATGGCGCTGCATGTTGGTCACAAAAGCTTTTATCTTACGAAAACAAGAGTCTCGACTGCCCCCAAAATTACTTCACAGTTGGCCCTATAAAGGGCCAACTGTGAAATAATGGCGCTGCATGTTGGTCACAAAAAGCTTTTATCTTACGAAAACAAGAGTCTCGACTGCCCCCAAAATTACTTCACAGTTGGCCCTATAAAGGGCCGCCCACACTATACTTCGTTTCAGCTTGGGTCCAGACGCAGGCGATGCTACAAGCGCGAGCTCCGGGCTTTCAGCGTCCCTGCCAAGCACGCGCGCTCGTGCAATGCAAGCACTGTTCAGGGCCACACGCTCGCGCTCGAAGCATCGGCTGCGTCTGGACCCAAGCTGAAACGAAGTATAGCGAGAAAATGCGCGTGGCACGCCGATCGCGGCGAATGTCACGTGACAGCACAGGAGGCCCCGCGCACTCTTGAAGCATTCGAGCGAACGCATGATTTCACGCGCTCAACCGATTTTGCGGAACGCGTTTTCAACGCGATCGGCGCGCCGCGCGCGTTTTCTCGCTAGTGTGGGCGGCCCTTAATACATATAACATAGTAGAAGATTAACGCCAGAGGGGGATCGGTGGCCGAGTGGGCTGAAGCGCACACCCAGCTCGACGCGCGTGGAGCGAAAGCTCGCGCTGCAGAACCCAGGGATCCTGGGCTCGAGCCCCACCCCTGCCCGTTTCGATCTGGATGAGCATCGTACCGGCGTGCGGTCGTGTATCACTACTGCGTGGTGCACGTTAAAGAACCCAGGCTAGCGGTTGTACTGCACTGGCTAAATTGCTCATCTACTGCGAGTGACTCGTCGCAACTTTAAATGGCTGACCAACTACACGCTGTATAAATATCCCCACAACCCAATTTTTTTAACGCCAGATATAGGACTGTTTTCTTAGCTCCAAGACTCCGGCGATTTGCATTATGTCGTCTCGGCCAAACCGAATTCGCCATCTTTCGAGACCTTCGTCAAAAACGTCGATGGGTTGAAATCGGTCCTTGAAAACACGGTCCGACGGTCCCGCGTTTTCAAGCAGCATAGACCCTTTTCAAACAAACGTCCATCGAGGAAATTGGGCATCGCCATTGCTTGGCCACGAAGGGCGTGATTGGATCCGAGTCCTCGCCGAATGCTGACGCCGCGCTCGTTTCCAGTACGAGCTGAGCCGAGTTCACGCCAAACGATGACGCAGACCTCGTGTCCAATACATGCTCAGAGTGTGTGATCAAGCAAAGGCAGACAGGCGTTGGCACGATCTTTTGACGAGCGAACACAAACACTGATTGGTCGCAGGTATCAAGTTCCTGCTCGCCGGCCAATGAAAGGCGCACGTTCTGCGCTACGATGCATTTGCTCAGCTCAGCGTCGGAGTATAACAGAGACTTTTAGAGAGCCTGAAAACGCCAGAGTAGCGCTAAACTTGACCTTCTTTTGCCAGAGTGCGGGTAAATGTGTCCTTCCTAATTCACCAGACAAGTGTTAAACTCAAGCTTCACTGCTGGTTTTTTTGTTGTTTTTTTTAGTTCATGCTTTGCATGTTTGGTTCAAGTTTGGCACTTTGGCAATTATCTGGCGAATGATAGAAAAGTCATAGAAACGCCAAAGCAAGTACTCGGGCACTAACGGCCCATTCACACTGGAAGCGGATCCGCAACCGCGAAGCGGATCTGCGTCTTTTCAGCTGCAAACTGGCTGGGATCGAGCGGTTGGAGCGCATTTTTTCCAACTGCGTCGTGACCGATTCCTCCTATAACCGCTTTTGCAAACCTGGAAGCGGCAACTAGTCACAATGTGACGTTGATGCGAAGTCGGTGAATTCCGAAGCAAGTTGGCACCCGTCGCTGGTGAGCGCTTCCTAGGCGCTGTTGTATATAGCGTTGCAGCCAACAAATCAGCGAAGAAAGTCATGTTCCCGTCCGTCATTTGAAGCCGCCACGAAAAAAATTTACTCGAAATCTTAACTGGCTTCGCTCCAGTGGTTTAATTCAGGTAATCTGGTGTATTGTTATTCAAGGTGCCGAAGCCCGTCACTGCGCTGTCTTGTTCGTATTTGCCCATATAGAACATCAAAGCCCGCCTCCGATCGCCCGAGGCGACAGCTTTTGTGTCCCCTTCGCCAGTCGTGTAATCGGCTAAAAACTATCGAAACTATATATACATGACCACCACGAAGGCCGATATAGGCGTCGTGACCATAATTGCGTTGAAAACACACTACCGCGGGGCTGGCGTGGCACACAAGCTTGCTGCGCCAGCTGGGCCCGTGACGTTTCTGCCACCGCAAGAAATAAATATCACCTACTCAAGAAATAAAGTGAACGTACTACATGATGCATTGGTAATTCACACGGCTTTTATTTACGTATAAGCCCCACACGCTTAGTGAAGGCTTTTATTTGTTTTCATTGTTCAGGCAGAAGTGCCAGACGAGGTTCTCTTTGTCGGCCATCATATCTTTAGCCGGTAACTGAGAAGATTGCGGTTCATGATGGAAGGTCGGTAGAACTCCCCCGGAGTGCTTCATGTACTCGTGAGGAAGACATCATGATGCGTCATGCTGTCTATTACATCACGTTCAAGATCCCGGCCGAGTGGAAGCACGTGGAGATAGTGCTGATCCCCAAGCCCGGCAAAGCCTCAAGCCTGGACAACCTCCGACCCATATCCCTGATGTCGTGACTGGGCAAGCACCTGGAGCACGTGGTCATCAACCAGCTTCAGCCCTTTCTGGGAAACACTGGCGTGTTTTTCAACACCATATTCGGGTGCCGGTCACACCTATCCACTCAGGACGTCTTGCTCCAGATCAAGGAGGACATCCTTGACAGAATCTTCCGTACATCCACAAAGGCGGTCCTCGCCCGGGACATCAAGGGCGCCTTCGACAACGTCAGCCACATGATGGTGCTCTAAAACCTGGCCTCGGCCGGGTGCGGGCCCCTGATGTGTGAATACGTGTGAGACTTCCTGGAGTAACCGCTCTGCAGCCATCGGCGTCGAGTCCATCCGCACCGGCACCATCCCTGTCCCGATCAAGAGCACCCCGCAAGACTCGGTTCTTTCACCCGCCTTGTTCAACCTGGTGATGCGCAAGCTGCCTCCCCTACTGGAACGGATTCCCCAGATCAAGCACATCCTCTGTGCGGACGATCAATTTTAACTACGTCGGGATCGGACGGCGAGAAGCAAGGCTCCCACCAAGAGGCCATCGAGACGCTGCAAAACTA